>JADRCC010558601.1:0-13180 GCA_019843855.1 Hylomyscus alleni | reverse complement strand
TGTGTGTGTGTGTGTGTGTGTGTGTGTGTGTGTGAGCGTGCTTGAACACCATACTGTTGATTATTTTTCTACAATGAGATCACTGGACTGCACTCAGCTTATCAGGCTTGCATGGCAAATGTGCCTACCCACTCAGCATGCCTACCCACTCAGCTATCTTCCTCTTATACCTTAGAGCAGAATTATCCTTTAAGAAATTCTTGCAGTGTATGGTGGCACTTGTCACTATTCAGTCTGTAATCTCAGCCCTTGGGAAAAAGGGGCAAGAAAATCAGGAATTTGTTGTCAGCTAGGATTAAATAATGAGACTTTCTCAAACAAAACAAAACAACAAAAAAGACATGCTTAGTTATTTTCAGAACAAAATTTAAATGTATGATTTGGAAAGTAGGCATTGTGAGATTGCACAAGTGGCTCAGTGGTTAGGAATGCTGACTGCTCTTCCGGAGAACCCAGGTTTGATTGTTAACACTCACTTTGCAGCTCATACATGTCTTTAACTCTAGCTTCAGGAGTTCCAATGCCCTCTTCTGGCCTCCAAGGACACCAAGTATACATGTGGTACACACGCCTACGTGCAGTCAAACTAGTCATACACAAAATAAAAATAAAAATAAAAATAATGCATTGTAATCAGTGTTTGGTCCTCCATAAAATACAAATAGTTAAACCACTCCTGCTTGTAAATGAAAGAGTTTACAAATAAACAAAGGAAAGATGTCTTTATGCCTCTTGGGGGATCCTAGCCAGCAGGATTAAAAGGCATAAGACTCAATTCCTTCCTAGGTGGCTTAATCAGGCCTTTATTTATTTTAAGGGAAAATTACATTAGGTGAGGGGAAAAAACAATGTTGCGAGAGAATAATAGGAGGGAGAAAACAGCTTACCTAGAATGAATGCTAATTGCCAATAAGTTTCAAGTCTGAGGACAAACCCATGCCAAGTCTCTAAGCAAAAAACCCCAAGGCAAAACTGCCTTCAGGCAAAAATGTGTCAAAGCAAAAAAGCTTCTAAGGCAGGAATGCCTTAAGGCAAGAATGCCCTAAGGCAGGAATGCCTCGAGGCAAGAATGCCCCCCAACTCCTCCGAGTCAGCTGCTTTTTATAGACCTGAACGACGTCATAAACTGCCAGTTAGCTAAAACCGTTTCTAATTGGTCAAGCCAAATGAGACACAGGTGGCCACGCCCCCAGCCTGTCAGTTGGGAATCATTCCTGTAGGGAAGTAGTTCTCCACACGTTTAGAGAACCAGCATTCCTGTAGGGAAGTAGTTCTCCACACGTTTAAAGAACCAGCTCTCCACAGAAAGAGAAACAAAATTACATCTAAAACCATTAAAAAATGCAATGTAGTCAATCTAGGAGAATCATGAATGGATCACCTTATCTGCAATTGATAGGAGAAGACTGGACCCACAGTGAATAAAATAGTTCCTCCTGCAAGGTTAAACTGGCAAGACATGGATGGATTCTGCTGCTATGTAGTCTTACATGTTTAGTTAATTTCAGCTGTAATTTTTTAGACTGAAAATGAAGAGTTCTCATCATAAATGTTAAATGTTAAGATGCTCTTGAAGTAGTTTTAATCCTCAGAAAATTTCTTAAGTGGGCTATTCTGTGTTGGAAGTGGGTAAAGAACAAAGAGAGCTTGAGAGAGAGAACAGACTCAGGATAATTTTCCTACAAAAAAATGCAAATAACTTCTGATAGAAAACTTTGTAGCTGCTATGCAATCAAGCCAAGAAATTCAATACAAAACTTCAGCCTCAATAGATCTTACACAGTTCTTGCTAAATTTCACTAATTGCCAATGAATAGAATGCTCACACACAGAAAGCTAGAAAGGGCATGGGAAATCGCACTGGCTCATGTCCTTCTGCAAATCTATTGCACCTTGTGTTGCTGTCTTGTTGTGTCTGCTCTGCAATCTTGTGAACTTTACTCAAATTTACCACCTGCTGGTTATTTGATTCCAATCAATAGAAGCAAATATTCCTGGACCTGACCTTCTAGAAACTCTAAGAAAGCTATCGGGGCAAGAGAATTCAGAATGGAAATCATTGGAGGCCATGTCTTATAAATCCCATGAATTCATTTCAATATTATTTTTGTAAAATTTAACTGGAGAATAGAATGAATGGATTATAATAAGGAAGCTGTGTTTTGATATGGTTTTAGAAATTGTTTATGAAGTAACACTTTTATGACTGCTACCCATGAAGACTAGATATAGATATGCTATTAAAACAATAAGTTTTAAAAAACAAAACAGCAGCAGCAACACCAAAAATATGTCCAAGTTTGCTTTTTACTGCAGTAATAAACACTAGAACCAAAAGTGACTTAGGGAGGAAAGAGTTTATTTCTTCTTACAGCTTATAGATGAGCATGAAAAGAAGTCAGGACAGGCACTTGGCAGCTGGAACTGGAGCAGAGTCCATGAAGGAACGCCCCTTACTCCCTTTTTCTGTGCTTGTTGTCCTGTTTTCTTATATAACCTAGCACCACCTGTTTAGGGGTGGTAATTCCTAGAGTGGGGTGGGCCCTCCCATTCCAGTCACCAAGTAAGAAAATGCCCTATAGACTTGCCTGTTACCTTAGGGTTTCAATGCTGTGTAGGGACACCATGACCAAGACAACTTTTATAAAGGAGAGCATTTAGTTGAGGCTGGCTTACAGCTTCAGAGGTTCGGTCCATTATCATCATGGTGGGATGCATGGCAGTGTCCAGGCAGGCATGCAGCTGGAGATGGAACTGAGAGTTCTGCATCTTGATCTGCAACCCCAACAAGTAGACTGTGTCACTTGGCATGAACATATATGAAATTTCAAAGCTTGCCTCCACAGTGACATACACAGTAGCCTCCAACAAGGCCACACCTCCTCATAGTGCCACTCTCTATGGGCTGTCACAGCTATTATCCATCCTGATGGAGGAAATTCCTCAGTTGAGAATCCCTTTTGCTAGATGACTGTATTTTGAGTCATGTTAAAGAAAGGAAAGGAAAGGAAATAAAAGGAAGGAAAGAAGGAGAAAGATTAACAACCCCCCAATCCCAAAACAAACACATAAACCCCAGATATTATTATATGAACTAAACATGTTATATTTGGGAATATCTATGTATCTACACCTACCCATATGAATGTAATAACAATTAGATTTTTTAAAAAAATTAAGAGGCTATGGATTTGAAGAAGTGTGGGGAGAGTTTTGTGGAAGGATTTGGAGGGAAGAAAGGAAAGGGAGAAATGCTATAGTTCAATTATAATCTTAAAGTAAAAAATTAACTAAAGAAACTGTAAAATAATCCCCAAATCCAAAAACCTAACGAATGCAGTAGGCGAGAGGAATACGGAGCTTCCTCTTCTTTTGATCTTCAGATCCCCTTCTAGAGCACCTCTCTGGTCTAGAAGTCTCTGGGAAAGATGCATGAGCTCGATGCTTCTTAAGTTTTCCAGTCTTGGAAATAAACATGCATATGTTAACAGTATGATGAAAGGAACATTTTAGATCCAGGACAAAAATAAAAAGTGGCAAGAAAACAAAGGGGTTAGAAGACCTTTCCTGAGAGAGGATGACCTTATCTTTAGGGTCTCCTTTCATTTCACCCTTCTTCCTTTCTTCATCTCATAGGTTCCCTTCTCTCCTCCAGGTCAAAACTGGCATCTAGTGGTAGAGATTTGGCCCAGACGCTTAGATCTCATACAGCTTCTACAGGGGACAGTGCTCCGGTCCCAGCACCCATGCCAGCTGGCCCACAACTGCTTGCAACTCCATCCATATCCAGGGGATCTGATCCTCTCTTTTGGATGTTTTGGTCTCCTCCATTTACAGACACATACCCACACACAAACACACATATAAACATGTTAAAGTACAAAAATTAAAAAAAAAAACCAAGTCACTGCAGTATAGATGTGACTTGAAATTTGAAAATGTAATTTAAAAAGAGAAGCAATTTAACTTCAGTGCCCTTCAGAGTTTAAGTCTGACTTGTGAGCTTCTGCAGAAAACCCTAATGGTATGATGAATCTGCACCTGGTCACTGGTTCACATGCCAAAAATGCAGAAGAATGAAGATATGCCTTAGAACTAGAGACAAATTTCCTCAGTTGTTCATGGAATCAAGTGCTTATTTTTTTCCTTTGACTTAATCTTCCATTTGTAATGTCAATTTATGGCTTTAAGAAATCAGTACCGCTGGGCAGTGGTGGCGCACGCCTTTAATCCCCAGCACTTTGGAGGCAGAGGCAGGTGGGTTTCTGAATTTGAGGCCAGCCTAGTCTACAGAGTGAGTTCCAGGACAGCCAGGGCTATACAGAGAAACCCAGTCTTGAAAAAACAAAAAACAAAAACCAAAAAACCAAAAAACCAAAAAAACAAAAAAAGAGAAAAAGAAAGAAAAAAAGAAAAAAAAGAAAAGAAATCAGTACCAGTCAAAATAAAAAAATAGAATTTTAAAACATTGCTGAAGAAATTTCAGCCTCATTTGGAAATGCCTATACTGGCATAGTTGTATTCTACAACTAGTTGTATTCTCTAGTTGGCTAGAGAATTAAAAAATCAGTGTTGATTTCTGGTGTCAGACACTCTCCTAGACCCTCTTCTACATATTAATATTATTTCACTATAGTAATTGTTTCTTTTTAAAAATATATAACTCCTTTATTATTTTTAAGGAATCAGCATATCCAGATATTGAGGACACACATTCTCTTAAAATGTTTATGTACTATTACCATGTCTGTGTGTGATGTGAGCGGAGGACAAAGGGCAGCTCTGTGGAGGCTGTTCTTTCCTTCAACCAAGGACTGAAGTAAGCCTATGAGATTTCCAGGCAAGTGCACTACTTTGACGTGCTGAGCAGTCAGTCTGATGATTCTAAGCAACACATTCTCTTAGCTTTTGTGAGATTCTGCAGCAGAAGCCATCAACTACATACAATTTGGATGGATGAGATGATCACACCCTGTATGGCCCTGATCTATTGAATCCTCAAGCAGAGAAACTTACCTGCCGGGGAGTGGTCTAAGAGCGTGTGTGAAAGTTGCCACCATTGCCACTGTTTGGATTCGAATTCCATGTCCCTGTCTCAAAAGAGTTACTTCATTAAGATTTATTTACTTTTATCTTTATTTGTACGCATGTCTTATCTACATGAATGAGTGTGCACTGTGTACGTACCTGGTACCTACAGAGGCTGGGAGAGGGAACTGGATGCTCTGCAAGTGGGTTATAGAAGACTGGGAATAGAACCCAGGTTCCCTGTAGAGTGCATCAAGAGCTCAGAACTGCTGAGCCAGCTCTACAGCATTGTGGTTTTTTCTTTTCTTTTCTTAAAAAAAAAAACTATGTCATATATTAAGAGGGAGACTATTTCTTATCTCCCTCAGATATCTGTATCTACGTTACCTTCTTTGGTGCTTGGGTCCTGGTAAAGTATATTCAGGTTAGGGAATTGTGTACAGTGTTGATTTAAGTAATTTTCGAGAGTGACATCATACAAAAGAACAAAAGATCTGAAAATAAAGGAAACGTGCTCAAGATATACTTAAGATGACACAATTATGCTTATACTTAAGATGACACAATTCCATAGGTATTTTATATGTATAGTGACATAATTCCAAATGTATCCAGCATTCCTAGGGTAGAATGCAGGATGTCAGAGAGTTTTGGAAATGTGTTTTGGGAATGTGGACCACAGTTCTTTATGATGGATTGTAAGGGGGGGATTAACAGTGCTTTGACTCCATGGTCACCATGTGTCATGATTTATAGCCTGCTTATAGCTAGCAAGCGTATACTATTGGCTTAGGTTCTATTTATTAATAAACAAACAGAATTTATGCATTCAAAGTGATAGGCACTTCCAATTCCTCTTAGCTTTCAGAATTATTACCCAGAGTGCGTTTTTAATATTTATTACCGCTAGCTGTGAGATGGTTTGTACATTCATCAATGGCCAAACTTTGACAAACTTTGGTAGAATATCCCCCTAGAAAAGAAATATGTCATTAAGTGCCATGATGAAAGCTGTGTCCATAAGTTTTTGAGATGACCAGACATGTTTTTGCAATGCAACCAAAGGTCAGAGACAGAAAGCTCATTTTAATAGACTATTCCTTTAACCTTGTTTCTCTCAAAAATTGATATTAAAATTCAGCATACCTTTTTTTCTTCAGCTCCAGATATTAATTATTTTGACAAGCAATGGGAAAATGCCAAGAATATGTGAGCTGAGGAAGACAAAAGCACTAATGTTTCCAAGGATGCACCTGACAGCTCTTAAGGGATCTGGAGGGATGAAAACGGAATTGTGAAGATTTCAAGTGCTTTAGTAATAAACTCAGGCAGTGTAAAGTTGCAAAGTTCGTTAAGCTTATACTGAACTCAGATCTTTCCTGAATACTGAGTAACTCCCTCTTTATACATGTATACCTTCAATTTATATTTAGTATTACTTATTACTTTCAACAAACTCACATTAAAATTGCTTGACTTCATATTATGGCAAAGCATGTTAAGTATGTATTTGTGAAATTAAACTTAGAATTATGAGTTATTCATACGAGTAACTAGGCCCTGAGTTCCCATCTGCAATCTTCTCGCTAGAATGGCTGAATGGTAGACTTGAAGAGTACATTAATGCTCTAGCAACATCTGTTTTCTTTTGTAAACCCTGCAGATGTGAGTGATGGAGCTTACATTTCATTTGCTATCATTTTCTAAGGTTCTATATATTATTTTAGGATAAAAGAATATTCATTGTGTCCATTAGAGTAAGCTCATCTCCCTCTGCTCCATTTCCCACCCCCTCCAAGGCTCAGCATCATGAATTAAACTTTTTTTTTTTTTACTTTAAGAGATGTTTTAAATAAGTGTGGGGCTAATAAACTTTAGATAATTATTTTCTTGTTGTTAGATTATGTTTGACCAACACTGGGATCCCTAACTTTTTGTATGTGTCCATGTATCATGGGCCAGAATAAAATCACTACTAAATTAATTTTTGGAGAGAGATAAATTCTAATCCAAAGTATGTTTAGCACGAATCTCAGTTTTCCTTTTTGTGGACTGGGAGACTATTTCTTCATTTAGAAAACGACTTAACATTCTCTCTTAAACAAGAACAGAGCTGAGCATGGTGTTTCATGACTGTAGACTTAGCACCCTGGAGGTTGGCAGAAGATAACTTCAAACCTGAGGCTAGCCTGGGCTATAGAGTCTTTTAGAAAATGCCCATTTAAGAACTCCCTTCTCAAAGTAAAAAAAAATAATAATAAATTAAAACAGACCAGCTATAATTATTTGTCAGATAAACTGCAGAGTGTGCTTTAGTTAATATTTGCTAATATCATGTTTATTAACAAGAGATGATATGATTATCAGCAATAGTAAACCACTAGTAAACACTGCAAAGATAAATCCTAAAGTTGTTCTTGGATAAGAACAATTAACTCATCAGTGTAAAAGTGCATAGATCTTACTACGTAAAGGAGAAAGCTAAGATGGTGGGAATGGAGCAGTGAGTGGTTCAGGAAGTTTAAAGTTAGTGGCACTGGTCCAGCTTGAGACCCATACCACAAGAGGGATCCCAACTCCTTGGCTATGAAGGACCCAGAGGCTGGAGAGCCCAGAGAACTGGGATTGGAGCAGATGTACATACCCAGAGTCAAACATTAGGCAGGGTTCAGGGAATCCCTTGAAAAAGTGAAGAAGGGTTTTAGGAGCCAGTGCCATCAAGGACACCATAGGACATCAACTAACCTGGGCTCATAGGGCCTCAAAGACTGAACCATCAACCAGGGAACCTGCACAGGACTGAGCAGAGCCCTTTGCACATATATTACAACTGTGTAGCCTGGTCCTCTTGTGGGACTCCTAACACTGGAAGCAGGTACTGACTCTGGGGCCTACCTCTACGACCCTTTCCTCCTACTTGGTTGTGTTGTCTAGCCTTAATAGAATATCAGGTACCTAGTCTTACTTCAGCCATGGCCGGCCCCTACCTCCCTACTCTCTCCCTCTCTTTGCCTTTCTACAGTAAACACCTTGAAACCATGGAATGTTTCCTCTCTTCGGGATCCTCCATGCTGAAGCAATGGAGCAGGTCTTCCCCTAAGGAGCTGTGCATTTAACCTCCCGCCGGAGACCCCTCTGCATTCCAGACACAGCATCCACCAAACCAAGGTAGCCACCGAGCAAGACAAGGACTCTCCTCCCCGCGATAACCAGCCAGAACTCTCTCCTCCCTGCCCTTTTCGTCTTGCTCCGGGGCCAGAGTCCACCAGCGGGCCCACACTCTGTTCTCAGCTCTTCCACAGCCTTCAGCAAAGTTTGCGGTGCCCAAGAGTGAGGAGAACCTGCTGGTCTTGGCCTCCATGAGGCTCGGGACCCCCAAGCCAGCTCCTGGCAGTTCAGCAGGGACCTCAGATTGTGCCTTCCCCCCCCCCCCTGCAGCCGGGGGTCCTGCGGCTTCTCACAGCCCAACAGCCACCCTATGGTGGCATGGAGGTGCATGCAATCAAACTTCCCACACTCCATGAGTGGTGCTAGCTCTGTGGCAGGCAGGACATGAGACTCCATTCTTACCCCACATCTGGCGCCCAACTTAGGGCAGAACCAGCTAAAGCATGCCCTCAGCTGGAACCTACACACACAGACATTTTATTGTTTTTATATTATTATTATTTTTTTAATTGTAATCATTAATTCAGTTAAGATATATTTGTAAAGGTTGCACCATGACTGACAGTGGGAGGCCCCATGTTTTCAAAGACACTTATGTTACAAAAGGAAAGTATGTAAATATATAATCATAGCAAAGAGTCCTATGTTTTATAGCTATAAGAATATATGGATGTAATAACAGTTAATAAAATAAGGGGACAAGGAAGGTGTATGGAAGGAATGGGGGAGGGGAGGGGAAATGAGGTAATTATATTATAATTTCAGAAAATTGAAAGAATTAATAAGAATTAGTGGTGTCATAGCATTTCCTGCCGAGATTCAGTACTGCTACAGAAATGTGTCTGATATGAATTCTGTGTTAGGGTGCCTGTGGGACATGTTTGGGAAGGCACTTCTGGCATAGAGAAAGTAAAGGAGCAGAAAATATCGTATTATTGAGGGAAGTAGATATTGTGATAGCATTACGGCTGGAAGGTAAGGAGCGGCGGCTAGAGAGACAAACTGAGTGGATCACGACATTGCTGCACAGACCCAGCATCGATCTAGAGCTTCTGCAAGCCGTCTATGGGTTTTCGACATGAAACACATTCAAGTTTAGAATGTCTCTTATCTGGCATAGTGAAAATGAATCATAGGAAAAGAGAAATGAAATAAAGAGCAGTTATAAGCCAAAATATTGTACACAGTAAAGAGATAATGAGAGTTTAAATTAGGACCGTGACAGCGAGTAGGGCATAAGGAAAAAGTTAACTGCAGAAGGCTTTAGGACCAATTATATTTGAAAAATGAAGAAGTGAGAAAGCTAGGTTGAATCCCTTGCTTGTTTGGGAGATTTTAAATCCTGTAGCATTAGCCAGTTACACAATAGAGTGTAGACAGCTGTAGGAGAAAGTCAAATTTGGCTTGGCTATCTGGAGTGTGAGATGGAATATGCCTCTTGCACAGATTATTATGTGAGCAGGAGAGCAGTCTACAAATTGATAAAACTTGGTAGTTTTCAGCATACACAAATCAGGAAAAGTTGTGTTGACAGTTTTCAAGGAGATTCAATGAGAGGCACTGTGCTGGTTTTCTTATCATCACACCTCCAGGATGTGGTTAGCATCAGATCCAAGACAAACTTTCCAATGAGCTGTTTCAGGAGTAAGTAACTGAGCAAACAGAGTTTTGGGAAGTACTAAGAAAGGACAGAGTACAGGCAGGGTCAGGGAAACCCAGAGCACAAAGCTACAAGGAATCAAATGTGGGCGACACCCAGTGCTGTAAGGGGTCAAATACCACCGACATAGAACTAGAACATGTGCTTCTCTTTACACATGGCACAAACACATGGGTATCATTTTTATTTACATTTAATACAATTTTGATAGGTGAACAAATGTCAGGCTATGTTTTCAGTAGATAGATTTCCTTTGACTCAACCTCGAATTTTCTTTGTAAATCTCTGTAGTACATATTTATCAGAAGCACCAAATGTGTGTTAAAGAAAATGTCAAGAAGCAAAATGATGTTTTGTTGAATGTAGTTTAAATTATATAATAAATAATGAGATATGCCAAGGCAAATACAAATCTAGAGACCCAAGTGTGAAAACAAGAGCTTTATTTTATTTTGTTAACATCTTACAATATTATAAATTCATGTGGCTTACAACCAGGCAGCTAGCATGGTTAAGAAATGGAACAAAACTATAAGACTTTCTTGCCAATGTTCATTCTCCTGATTAATTCACTGAACATTTTATTAAGTGGCAAGAGCAATCTAGTTTTTCTAGACAGAGTTCGTTCTTTCAATTCTTCTCCCAGGTACTCAATAAGCAGATAGAATGTGTCTCACATTGTCCTTCAGGAAAGGAACACAGCAGTGAAGAAAATAGACACAGTCTGTTCTCGCATGGATCTTACAGTTATAGGCAATATGAGATGAATATAATTTAGTAAAAGTTAATTTGTTGAAATCGAAATACATTCTCTGTCAATTAAAAAGTGTATATGGTAAAAGGGTGTTATATAATGAAATAAAAATTTATTACATGACTTCCTGGCACTCAAGTATATTTAAATAGACTGACAATTCACTGGCTTGACAAGTTAGAAAGGGACAAGATAGGTGTTTTTACAGTATTTTTAAAAAAGATTTATTTATTGTTATATGTAAGTACACTGTAGCTGTCTTCAGACACACTAGAAGAGGGTGTCAGATCTCATTACAGATGGTTGTGAGCCACCATGTGGTTGCTGGGATTTGAACTCAGGACCTTTGGAAGAGCAGTCAGTGCTCTTAACCGCTGAGCCATCCCACCAGTCCCAGCAATTTTTTTTAACAACATGGTCTTTGCAGATCTATAGGATAGCATGTGATTTTTGAGGGCAGCAATGAGCCATCTCTTGACAGAAGTTGAAAGAAAAAAGGTTCAACACTATACAAAGTAACTAAGGGATGTGCAAAGTGGGAGAAACCACCCACTGTAGGTAAGAGCACACAGATTGGTTATCCAGTACTGAATGTGGCCAGCACTGACACCATAGTCATACAAGTAACATTATACAGACTGAGCATGTTAAATTCAGGAAGAATACATATGCATGTGTGCTAACATGAAAAATGAAAATAATGTATACACATGCACAATTAATTTATAAAGAGCCAAGAATCTGAAAGAGAGCAAGGAGGGCATGTATAGAAAGGTTGAAGTGGGGAAAAGGAAGGGAGAAATGATATCATTATATTATAATCTCAAAAATAAAAGGTAAAAGAGGGCAAAGAGATAAGATATACGTAGTCTATCAGGATAGTGAGAGAGAGAGAAAGAGAGAGAGAAAGAGAGCGCTGTAAGGTCATTACGTTTAGTCTTCATCCTTTTAGGTAATAAATAATTTATGTAAAAAATAAATAAATAAATAAATGATTGTAAACAGCCAGGTGACATGAACAGTTGTAGGTTGTAGCATTTTTCTTTGCTAATCTTTAAAAGTGAATCAAAAACTAAGACATGAAACATTGTGCAAAGAAAGAATCTATTTCGTTGATTGCATTTGCATTGTATTATATTGCATTGAATTTAGTTTGTATTGTATCCTATGACCATTAGAAGTTTGCTACCGTGGGAAACTGAAATAATGCTAGCCCACTTTAAGAACTTTCAGGAGGGCTAAATGTAAAGTGTTTGCCATGGCCTTCACTACACTGCAGGTATTATGGGTATTTTCTTCCTGGTCCAAGATAGGTGAAATTGGCTGTGCAGTGTCCTATACTTTTTCTATGCCAGGGGAAAACAGGCTTTTCAAGAGTATGACTTCCCGTTCTAAGAACACCTTAGTGCCAATCATTGAGTAGGGAAGTACAAAATATCGTCAAAATATTCTCGATTGGCAACAGCTCTTAAGGGTGGCCAGAGTATCCAGGCTAGTACCATGACTGAACAGGGATGTGGCTGGCAGACACCCTGTCCTAGTCTTTCTATTGCTATAATAAACATCATGGCCAAACACAGCTTGGGACATATCTATCCCATTACAGTGCTGACTAAGGTGTTCTGCATTGAGTTTATAGTCAGTCAGGACTATCGGGAAATGCCCCAGATAATTACAGAATATGAAAATCCACCATACACTCTGCTTACTCCATTTTACCAGGGTTAACTACTTGTATCCAAACTAGGACTCACAGTGGAAATTTCCAGCATTTTATGTCTTATCATCTCTGGTTGCTTGAAAACTGAATTAATAAAGCAATTTTGGTGATTTGTAATTTTGACACTTCAGATGATTAAAAAACCAATGCAGTTCAAATGCACATCACACGCTGAAATGTGAGGTTTCTTTTCTGATTGAAAATGCAGTAAAAAGGAACTGTTATTTAACGTCTCAGTAGTAACGGAGTTCGTGAGAGAATGAAAGCTAACTCATGTCCTGCAGGCTTTAACTGACACTGTGGAAGAGATTACATGGACTAGCTTCCTACCTTCTGTTCTGAGAAAATCCTGGTGAACATGACAAAATACCTATTAAAAACAAGGTACTTCCTGTGTAAATAAAGCAACAACAAGCTATATCCATCAGTATTCATTATGTGTGTGTGTGTGTGTGTGTGTGTGTGTGTGTGTGTGTTTTCAGAATATAGAATGCTATTTTCGAGCAGGCCCTTGTAGGAAATACTTATGCCTGGGTAGGCATCTCTGCTGGAAATTAATCAAAACATGGTCATTAGTGCTCACATTTAGATCATAAACATCTCAGGAAAGTAACCCTTCCTGTGGTTTGCTAGGCTGTGAGCTGTTGATATTTTTGTTTTACATAATACCTTGTTCTAACACCAATGTGTCATGCAGCCCTCAGGACTGACCCTGATATTTGAGTTAATTGGAATTGAACCCAGTGGAAATTGCAAAGTTTTCATACACTATAGGTTTTTTTTTTTTGTATTTTGGAAAGATCTGGAAAGTGATTTAAAGAAACAGAAAGCTGTTGGACTAAAAAAAAAA
>JADRCC010558600.1:0-13062 GCA_019843855.1 Hylomyscus alleni | reverse complement strand
TGGAGTCAGATAGCTCCAAACCTCACCAACAGTGCAGCAGATCAGCTGCCTCCCACACACCCCTCCTATAGGAACCTCAGGCCTTCCTAGTGCTTTTAGCCCTTTCTGCTGAGACCCCTCCTAAATCCTGGAATTCTCCTTTCTATTGGGTGAGTTTGGCCAGATGTTCACCTTGTGGATCTGGGACACGAAAGGGTTTTCTTTCCTCTCTCACTTCAACAATAAAAAATTATTTCTTTTTACTTTCTCTCTCTCTCTCTCTCTCTCTCTCTCTCTCTCTGTGTGTGTGTATGTGTATGTGTTTATATGCACACACTCGTGCAGAAGCCAAGTCTGGGGTGTTTCTCTATACCTAGCCACCTTGTTTTTTGGGGTGAGTCTCTGTCTAGCTGATGGTTCACCAGTCCAGCTAGGCCAGTTGGCCAGTGAGCCCCAGCGACCCTGTCTCTATCTCCTCAGCGCTGAGATTATAGGCATGTACTACCATGCCCTGCCTTTTTTTTTTTTACCTGAGTACTGGGGAGTGAACTGGGTCCTCCCGCTTTTCTAGCAGACCTCCTCTCCATTGAGTTATGCTCCTAGCTGAGCCTTTGTGGGGGTGGGGGTGGGGGTGGGGACAGTGATTTGAGAGTTGATTTCTCAGTATTTTGGACTTGATATTTAAGGAAGGTAGAGTGTACGAATCTCCATTCCCTCTTGTCTGGCATGTCCAGTATATTTTAGAAATGAGGACAAGGTATATTTGGTGTCCTCTGTGCCTCTGCTTGGGCCCTGTGATGGGTTGCCAGGCTAGAACTGAGATCTGTCGAGATGCAGCTGCACAGGCTGCAAGGGAAGGGAGGGCCTGGGCCTGTCCCTCCTGCTCCCCTTGTAGATTGATGGCTACCCAGCCTGATAGCACTTGGCCTGGTGCCCGGAGCTGAGCCAGCAGACGTGGCTCCCCTCCTGGGTGCCTCCATTGCCAGCTTCCATGGGAGGTGACCCAGTGGCAGCCTAGAAACTGGTTTTACAGAGACGAAAGGATCAGTTTGGGCCATTCAGGGAGGGCCAGAAGAACATTGGCCATGTCAGAATCATCTTTTGATTGACAGGACTCACACCTTAACTAAGAGGTTCCCATAGTGCTGGAAGATTGTAGCCATTTCTCAAAAAATGTAACAGAATTAACAAAATAAATAACAAAGCATGCCGGTGGTGTTCCTACTCATCCTTAGACCCCCCCCTTCCCTCCTTCCAGTCTATCTGTGCTCTCATCACCATGAGGACTTGCCCCAGCCCTGGCTAGACCCATGTTTCTGAACTTGTATCTCTAGTGGCATGTGTCCCAAGCTAAGCCACCAGGTCTTTAGGACCGCGGCTCTGAGCTCCGTTATGAATCCTTACTGCAGCAGAGATAAGTATACTGCAAGCCCAGTGCCACTTCCCAAAGTGCGCGGGCGGTGGCCACAGATAGGCAGTTGGCTGTTTTAATGGTTCTTTTGAAGCTCTGCTCCTTTTTATTTTTCCTGTGCTGGAGAGTGCACGCAGAGCTTCCGGCAAGTGCTCTACCAACAAGCTATAGCCCAACCTTTTCTTTTTCTGAGTTTGTTTTGAGACAAGGTCTCTCTAGGCTGCCCAGGTTAACTCAAGGCAGGGCTTGGATTAAGAATTCTCCTGCCTTGGCCTCCAGAGTGGCTGGGATTATAGACCTGTGCCACCGTGCTGGGCCTGACGGGTTTAGCACTGTGAACACCAGAGAGGGTGATCACCTCGTTCCTAGGTCCCTTGGTCCCTTTACTTATTCCTTTATTTATGATGCTGGAGTCACTTATTGAGTCACTTACAACCCCATCCTCATTCCTGTTTCATTTCTTTTAAATTAATTATTTTAGTGTATGTGTGTCCAAGAAAGTGTGCTTATACACATGCGCATGCTTCCATGTTGCAGTATACTGTAGAGGTCAGAGAGCAACTCTGGAGTCACTGCTCCCATTACACCTTTATGTGGTCTCTGGGCATTGAACTCAGGTTGACCAGGCTAGCCCATTGACCTCAGCTTGACTAGGCTAGCCCATTGTACTCAAGTTGACCAGGTTAGTTTGGCAAGTATTTTTACTTACTGAACCATCTCACCGGTCCTCATTCCTGTTAATTTTATAATACTTTTGGTTTTGCTTTTATTTTATTTTTATCTGCATGGGTACCTCATGCCCACAGAATCTTGAGCCAGAATCACAGAGGGTTGTGAGCCAATACAGGAATGCTGAGGTTGAACCCAGGTCCTCTGGAAAAGGAGCCAGTGTTTTAATTGCTGGGCCTGAATGAGCTGTGATTGGACCTTCGTATACTTATAACTGAGTCAAGAGTCGGGTTCTGGTGTCTTTGCACTCTGAGTCTTTGAGTGCCCTGGCCACCTGGTATCAACTCAAGGGTGACCGCTGTCAACACAGGTAACTTTCTGTTCCACACTGCTGTCAGATCTTGCTCTCTCGGGCTCTCTTTTAGCTTGAGCCACAGGGCTGTCACATGTCCCATAGAAAACTTCCCTGATCCTGGGCTTTAGAGGCATAGTGACCATTTGTGGTCCCCAAGGAAACCAGCCCTATTTCTGGGACTTAATAGCTGGGGTTCTCACTTTTGAAAAGTGGTCAGTCCTTGTAGAACGTGATAGTTAAACTGTACATTGGAGTCTGCTTTGTGGTCAGGGTGTGTACAGCAGGCAGGCAGTAGGGGCTGAAGTTCTGAAACATTGTGATTAAACATGTTTTGCAGTGGCTAGTGTGTAATCTTCAAATGCCAGGAAGAACAAAGACGCCCTTGCAGGGCTAAGAAGCACCTGGAGCTGCCTTGGAGAGGAGTGTGGAGTGAGTCCATTGGAGGCTGGGTAGTGTTTGTAGACGACCTTTGTACACAAGAAGGCTTTACACGCCTGGTCATACTATCTCTGACCTGTTTCCCAGGAGACTTGGAATCATAGATTGCAATCTGCCAGGCTGGCAGCTCCCAGTTAGTGATTAGCATCCTCAGTTCCGCACTGTCTTTCCAGGACCTTTTTATTGCGATGTAATATACATAACTAGAACTCGCCGTCCCTGCCAGTTCCTTTTCTTTTTTAAGGCAGAATCTCTGGCCCAGTAGTGGTGATGCATACCTTGAATTCCAACACTTGGGAGGCAGAGGCAGGTGGATCTCTGTGAGTTAAGGCCAGCTTGGCCTATGAGCAAATTCCAGGTCTATATCGAGAGACCCTGTCTCAAAAAACTAATGAAATAATGAAAGATGGTATCTCACGATTCCCAGGCTATCCTTGAGCCCACTGTAGCCTTGCACTTCTGGTCCTCTGGCCTCTGCTTCCTGAGGTTGCACATGTGAGCCATGCCCCTCCATCTGCTTCCTAAGTGCTAGGATTAAAGACTGTGCCTCCAAGCTTGGCCCTAGCCGTGTTTTATTTATTTAATTTATAATTTATATTGTGGATATGCATGATGTATGTATGTGAGCATGTGTGCCACATGTGGAGGTCATGGGAAGCTTTGTGGAGTTGGTTGTCTTCCTTCCGCCTTTACGTGTTCTGGAAGGTTGAATTCTGATCCTCAGATCCAGTCACTCTCTGTCCTGCCCAGCTAGTTGTGTTACTTTGAAATGAAACTTTATATCCATTAAACAATAAAACAGTACAGGTTAACATCAACTGCCCACCCCACCCCCCACCCCACTCCAGCATCTGCTTTCTTTCTGTCACTATGATTCTTCATATTCTCGTATTGCATATAGATGGGACCACAAAACTGTGTTCATTCTTGTGTCTGGCTTCTTACACTTAGAAATGCATATCTGTATCATACACACAGTAATACTACTTCCATTCAGAGGCATGTATGTCAAGCGTTTACAGGCAGAGCAGATGTACTTGCGACGGTGGTGGTGATAAGCTAGTGTTAGTGCTTCTGCCTCGAGCTTTTGAGATCCAGCAGAGTGTCCTGTGTAGAGCTGCTCCTGATGGCTGCCTTCCAGGGCTTTCTGTCGTTTTATGTGCTTCTGAGTCCTCATAGGTCTGTCTCTCGTGGCTTCTGCTCTGCTCTGGCTATTCTGACTTGGTGGTGTGTGGTAAGCATAGTCTTGTGTGTGTTCCACAGGGCTAGCCAGACTTCCAGTGTCTTTGCCCCTTTTGAGAAAGATTCTGACTGTGAGGGTAACGGTTGGCCAGAGTGAAGGTCACCTGTGTTGTTCTGAGGTCTGAGGGGCATGTACTTGCATGTGCATGCATGTGTGCTTGCATGCAGGTATGGTGTGGTATGTGTGTGTTTGTGTGTGTGTGTGTGTGTGTGTGTGTGTGTGTGTGTTGCTTTTGCTGTTTCAGGTCTGAGAGCCTGGGAGACAGGCTGAGGGCTTGCCAGCAGTACCAGAGTGAGAGTGCATGACCTCACCACAGGCCACCACCTGGCTATATTTTGGTTACTTCCTGGTTACTGAGGAAATAGAAGACACGCTTTATATATGTATGGGAGGTATCCAAATATGATATATATGAATGTGTGTCTGTGTGTGTGTGTATATATATGTGTGTGTGTGTCCATACATGTGTCTGTATAAGTGTATCTGTATGTATGCTTGTATCTGTGAGTATGAGTATATTTGTGTGTTTATATTTGAAGATGAATCTGTGTGCAAGTGTCTGAGTATCTGAGTGTGTCTATGTGTCTATGTGAGTATGTCTAAGTGTGAGAGTGTCTGTGTGTAGGGGTGTGAGTATATGTCTCTGCAAGAGAATCTATGTGTGGGAGTGTATCTGTGTGGGAGTGTGTGTATATATGTCTGTGTGAGAGTGTATCTGTGTGGGAGTGTGTATGTATATGTCTGTGTGAAAGTGTATCTGTGTGGGTGTGTGTGTGTGTATGTCTGTGTGAGAGTGTATCTGTGTGGGAGTGTGTGTGTATGTCTGTGTGAGAGTGTATCTGTGTGGGAGTGTGTATGTGTATAGCAATGTATCTATACATGAGAATATGTCTGTATGGGAGTGTGTCTTGTGTGAGTGTGAGTTTGTTTCTGTGTGTGGGAGCAAGAACTGCTACTTTGAGATTCTGCTGCCATTTGTGGTGGCAGCCCAGGAGCCTGCCCTGGTGCCAGCACAGTCTCTGACCGAGGCATTGTCACTGCCAGGTGACTACAGTGCCCCTGCCACATTTTTGTTTGGCAGATTTATTTTTGCTAAGTGCTTTATTATTTTTTATGAGCTCAGAAGTACAGAAATCCAAGGAATCTGCCTCTTATGTTTCTTGCAGAAGCAAACAAAAGAATGTAGATCTATCAGTGACCTCTTGTGACCTGTGACCCCCATGGAATTCCAGGGAGGGACCTCTGGGGCTCCAACCCCACTGAGCACTGCCCCGACTTTTGCTTCCTGGAGTCCTGCTGGCAGTCACCTCCCACAGCCTCGGACTTATTGGACTTATCTTCATAGATTCCAAGGGACTGACCTTACAGAGCTCATTAGAAGTCGGGGGAGGTGACTTATGAGTGGGTCCAGCTTCCACCCTTGTGACATACTTCCTCTGTCCACTAACGTGGCTTGGGCTAGTGGCCTCAGTTAGCCAGACAATCCCCTTCACCTCTCCCACAGTCCCATCAGAGAATAAATAGCATCTGTCCCACTGACCTGCTTCCCTTCCCACTGAAGTAGCACTTTCAGCCTTACTGCCTCTCAGCAGTGCATCTTGTCCCAGGAGCCTAGAATCTTGGAGGCTTCTGGGTCACTTCACTCACTGTCTCCATTCCCAGTGGTCTGCAGAGATGAGGACAGACCCCAGCCGCAGCTGTGGCTCCCAGGCATTGACTCACATTCCTCCAGATAGTCATGGCCATTTTTGGAGGGGCAGAATTTAGACACTGAAAGTAACTAGGATTTAGCAGAAATTCCAAAGTGGAATGCAGTGACCCTGTTCTCATTTTTAGAAGTTTTTCCTGACGACTGTGTAGTGCAAAATAGCCCAAGCGGGGCTGGACAGACAGATGCTCAGTGGTTAAGAGCACTTACTACTCTTGCAGAGGACCTGAGTTTGGTTTCCAGCACCCATGTGCAGTGTGGCTCACAATGTCTGTAACTTCAGCTCCAGGGCAATGTGACACCTCTTCTGACCTTCACAGGCACCTGCACTCGTGCGTGTTCGTGCATACATAGACACACATACACATAAATAAATATTTTTTTCAAAAAGCAGAAGAAGTCAGTTCTGGGGACAAGATCCTCAACAGATGTTGCCAAGTGTGAATTACCACTGTGCAGGACCAATGGCTATTTATGGTGGACGGTATCAGCTACAGAGCTGAGGAGCCTTTTGGCTCTCTTAATGCCTGGCCTCATTTACTGCTGTAGCATAGACAGGTCCAGGAATATACTGTCTGTAATGTGGTCTTGGTATAATATATATCCAAGCAAACAGGCCTTTTCTGGTGTTAGCATGCAATCTTGGGACACTTTGCACACCCACTGAAGAAAGGGGTCTGAGCACAAGCTTGCAGCCCCTGCTGCTGTGCCCAGCCCCTAGCCCCAGGAACCACAGATGGGATAGCTCTCACCACACAACCACCAGCTATTCATCCCCCAGTGTAAGGGACTTTCATTGGGGCCGCTTTATTCTTGGTACCTCCATCCCAGAAGACCCAGGGCACCACTTCCCACATTGGGATGCTCTGGGAGCAGGTCTGGGGAAGCTGTGTGAATTGGGTGGGGCATGTGAGGTTCTGAGCTCACAACTTTGGGACTGGGGCTTCTCCAGCTCTTGGGGATGGGCCAGGGAAAAGACTTACTTTGTTACTGTGCTGTCTGAAGCTTGGTTTCCTCATTCCCCCATTCTTAGGAACAGGCTGTCAACTGCCCAGAGCCACCATGCCTTTGTTACTATAGTTCTTAACTGGATCTCAGCTCTGCAGGCGTGTGCCTAGGGAAAGCCGGCTTGCAGCCTAGATCCTGATGCATTTGCAAGCATTCTTCAGGAGTTCCTGCCATCTGTGAGGCCAGTCTGAGCAGGGCTCTGTCAGCATCTGAAGAAGGAGCTATGGGCACAATAGCTCTCTCTCTGTGGAGGTTGGAGCCAGGTGACCTGGCTGCTAGGTGACAAGGGACATAATTTATTGAGTATTCCATGGAATGATACAAATCACCTGGAGCTGTTTGGAGGCAGTGGGATATGAACATAGTATTAATGTCACTCTCAGTTTTCATATTCTATTGGGGGTTTTAGACATAACCCTATTGGTAAAGTGCTTGCCTAGTGTGCATAAAGCCCTGAGTTCAATTCCCCAACAGTACGTCAACCCAGCATGGCAGCATATGCCAGTAATCTCAGATTCTTGGAAAGTAGAAACAGTAAGCTCAGGAGTCGAGGCTCATTCCAGGACAGCTCAGAAGTCGAGGCTCATCCCGGGACAGCTCAGGAGTCAAGGCTCATCCCGGGACATGTAAGTGTGAAGCCAGACTGTGATACATGCCACTCTGTCTAAAAAAAAAAAAAGACAAAAATATTAATAAGAAGATAAAATATTTTGCTCTACTTTCCATATTACCTGGTGCTCCCTGCCCGTAGCAGCCAGGCACAGACAGGCTCTGTGGGGGTGGAGAAGAGACTCAAGCTCTTTTGTCAGTCTGGCAAACAGGACCTGCATGCTCAGGGTGAGAGTCCAGCGACTGCTCGGAAGAGTTCTGCTGCACTGTGTGAGCTGAGTCAGGAGCGAGCTCAGCAGTGCTATGTTTAGACACTTGCATTGCCTTGAGGCTCTGTGCATTGATTCTGCTACTGGGCCTTTCACGTGGCCAGAAGTGTTCTTTGCACAGGTTGCTGGATTTAAATGGGTGTGTAAGCTCCTCCACAGAGGCAAGGAAACAGGTCAGGAGGCTATGCTCTCACCCCAGATCATACAGTCAGTCCTGGTCAGACTGAGACTCGACCCTGTCTTTGCCAAGAATAGTAGTCATTCCGTTTCCTGAGGCTCCTGTCCTGGGTTAAGTTGGCTAAGGTCTCCGCGGTGTTCACTAAGACGCCATTTTGGCAGGAGGCACTGGCAGCTGGGGCTGCACACTGTCCAGGGTTGTCCTTGTCAAACACGGAGACTTCCACTTTTGTACAGTTCAAATTGTCCTGTGTGTGGGTCCCTCCTAGCCCTGGATGGATGTCTATACAGGGTTGCTGGAGTTTGGGCCTCAGTCTTATTCTTTAATTTTTATTTCAGGACATAACTTGGCAAGATGAACACTCGGCCCCATTCTCCTGGGAGACAAGGGTAAGTTGAATTAAATTTAGATGTATTTGTCGATTTTGAAAATATCTGAGTATCTGTACATTTTCTTTCAACATTTGATGCATACAAAATGGTATGTGTGGTTCTTAATGCTGGGCTACAATTGGCAGCCCGTGTTGGTAGGGCAAAGAGGGACTTTGGGGAACTGAATCTCCATGTAGGTCTGTTAGTCCCACAATGTCCCATGGGTTCCCTGGTGAACTCCAGCCTCTAGACTTGCCCTGTCAGGGGACTTCTTCTCCACTAGAGGGATGGCCCTTGAGGAAGCTCAGAGCTCCTGATAAAGTGACTCTGGTTGGTTTATGTGCATGTACACATATACAAACACACATGGACACATGTAATTGGACCCTCATCTCCCAGTCGGTCATGAATGGGTTACCATCACCACCAGAGAGAGCATCAAGCTCTCTTCAGGTATGGCCTATCTCCCCATTGTCCAGGAGAAGGGCCTTAACAGGCAGCAAAACCACAAAGTAGAAAGTGTCCTATAGCCAAGAAGAGGCGAAAGGCCGCAATTTTCTAACTACAACTTTCAACATGTTTTTTGTGGTGCTACAGAAGACACAGCTGTGTGTCTTAATGGGCTTCTAAGCACAGATAGTTCTAAAGCCTTGCTTCCTAGGTTTTCAGTCCTCCCTACTGCTTCTAATCACAGCCCTTGTCCTAGCTGACCCTGGCACCCAGGGGACCTGTGGAGAGGGAGGCTTAAGGTCAGGGAACGTTGATGGGAGGCCTCTCCACTAGACCAAATCTTTGGACCCACAAGGACTTGGAGGGCAGGGACAGATGCACCACCCTGTGCCTGACCTAAGTGGGGTGAAGCAGTCTTGACCCTGATCTGTGACAGTTGAGGTTGTTTTCATGTTTGAGGACACAGGCATCCATTCCCATGAACATGTTTGCATAGCAAATACGGATTCCACCGGCCCTCTAGACATCACCTTATAGATCATAAATACCCTACAGAAGCTGACTTCTGTATCACAGGTCATTGGGACTGAGACTCGGCATGTAGCCAAGGCTAGCCTCAAGCCAATATCCCTCTGCCTCCATTTCCTCAGTGTGTGTCACTGTGCCCAGCTCCTATAGGACTTTTTAAGTTTCTGCTCTAGAGGAGTGGAGAACTCAGATCTGTAGTGATAATTTTGGAAGTTTAGATTCTTTGAAAGACACAGAAATATAGAAAGTGGTTTTTGTTTTTTGGGTTTTTTTTGTTTGTTTGTTTTTGTTTTTGTTTTTTCGAGACAGGGTTTCTCTGTGTAGCCCTGGCTGTCCTGGAATTCATTCTGTAGACCAGGCTGGCCTCGAACTCGGAAATCCACCTGCCTCTGCCTCCAAAGTGCTGGGATGAAAGGCGTGCGCCACCACCGCCCAGCGTGGGATTTGGGACTGCTTCAGGTCATCCACAGCAGCTGACTGTGATTTGCCTCATGCTCTAGCCCCAGGGGCATGATTTTGCCAGCTGCAGACAGTGTGGCTCTGTGATTGGGTGACACTTGGAATTCTGGGGACTTTTCAAAGGGTATATGAATGCTAGGGCCCCAAGAGGCAGGGTGAGTTGTTCGTTGTTTTGTGGTGGTGGTGGTGGCGGTGGTTGCAGTTTAAGTAGTCAATAGCAAAGAAGAAAAGGGCAGAAGGAGGTGGAGGAGGAGAGAGAGAGGGGAAGGAGGAAGAAAAGGAAAAGAAGGGGGAGGAGGAGAAGAGATATTTAGATACCCTGATGGTGAAGATCACACTTGCCCCAAGGAGCCCGTCTCCTAGTCAGCAGGAAGTCGTCTAATGATAACGTCGCCCCTTACCGACCCCGGGTTTACTCAGGGATCTCTTTCCTTTACTTTTCTATCCATTTTTTCTCTCTTATCTAGTGTTAGGGGTGAAAGAGAGAAAGAAAGGGGTGGAGAAAGGTGGAAGAAGAACCTACAAAATAGCGGGTCAGCTGCACAGATCCGCAGAGGGTTGGGGATGGAGGTAGTCAGTGGGGAGCAGACATGGGCTGCCTGGATGTTGTCTCTGCCCTCACCTCCTTCCCTCTAACTGTAAAGTTTCTGGAGGTGGAGCGGGGCATGTAGCGTGTGTGGAGATGTGAATGGCAGCCCCTTCTGCTCCTCAGACACTTTAGAGATGCAGAAAGCATCCCCACTTGCTGCTCCTTAGCCAGAACCTCAGAGGACCTTCACCTCTGCTTCTTCTAGCAGGGTTGTGATCATCTTAGGATTTACTGCTGTGAGCAGAGACCATGACCAAGGCAACTCTTATAAGAACAACATTTAATTGGGGCTGGCTTACAGATTCAGTGGATCAGTCCATTATCATCAAGGTAGGATCATGGCAGCATCCAGGCAGGCATGGTGCAAGAGGAGCTGAGAGTTCTACATCTTCATCTGAAGGCTGCTAGCAGAAGACTGACTTCCAGGCAACTAGGATGAGGGTCTTAAAGCCCACTCCCACAGTGACACGCCTACTCCAACAAGGCCGTACCTACTCCAATACGTCCACACCTTCTAATAGTGCCATTTCCTAGGCTGAGTATATACAAACTGTTACAGGGACTTAAAGGTGATCTGAGACCTCAATCGAGAACTGCACGCAGGTGATGGCTTTAGTGAGGGTGGGGCCCTGTCTCTAAGTGCATGGTGGGAGATCAGACCCCATGGCCTGCAGACCCTTATGGATAGTGACCTCACTTTGTCAGCTGTCATTGATCCAAGCACTTTTCCAGGACTGGTGGCCCAAAGCAGCACCATTTAATCTGTGGTGCTGTGGGTCAGAGCAGGGCTCAGCTAGGCTGTTCTTGGTGGTCCTACTAGGATTGATCTCTACCATCCAACACCTCAGGAGAGCCTCAGTCACATACCTGGGTGGTGCCAACCACAGTGAGCCAGCCTAGGTTTCTCAGCACAGTGTGGCAGTGGCACATTTGGGTTATGAGTGTCCCTGAGGCCTCTTGGTAGGATAGGAACAGCTTAGCAGTGAACCTGCTTTGTTCCTGGGCCTGGTTACTGTCTAGCATGCTGGAGTGGGGATGGGGGGATGGGGGGGGTGGGAGAGAGGGGGGATGAAGGGAGGGGTGGAGGAGGTAGGAGGAGGAAGTGGGAGGGTGAGAGGGTAGGGGTGAGAGGGGTGGAAGGAGGTGGGAGTAGAGGGTGAGAGGGAAGGGGTGGGGCAAGAGGATCCCCACAGTGTTTGCAGCACGTTTAATGCAAGTTTGGCCCCTGGGGTGATCCTTTCTCCACTGTCAGTTCTGTGGTATTTCTTGCTACTTTAACTGCATCATCTACTGACCTTTGGTTTTTTTTTTTCACATTTATTTATTTGTTTGTTTGGTGTGTCTACACACCATGGATTTCGTTTGTGGAGATCAGGTGAGAAGAAGACTTGGTTCTATCTTTCCACGGTGTAAGTTCTGGGTATTGAGCTCAGTGTCAGACTTGGTTACAGGTCACTAGCTTTTTCCTCTGCGTTCTCCCAACAGCCTTCCCTTTCTTCCTTCCTCCCTCCCTCCTTCCCTCTCTCCCTCCCTTCCTTCCTTCATCTTTCTCTCTTTATTTCTTCCTTCATTCCTTCCTCCTTTCTTTCTTTTTTCTTTCTTTCTTTTTTTCTCTCTCTTTCTTTCTTTCTTTCTTTCTTTCTTTCTTTCTTTCTTTCTTTCTTTCTTTCTTTCTTTCTTCCTTTTTCTTTCTTTTCCTGAGACATAGTTTCCATATAGCTCAGACTAGTCTTAGACTCTCAGCAACCCTCCTGCTGCAGCCTCCCTGGTCCTGGGCCACCACTCCTAACCTGTTTGTTTTTACAGGACTGGACTTAGGGCCTCGTATATACTAGGTGAGCTTACCACTGGGTTGTATCTCCAGTCTATAGATTTTATTAATTCTGATGAAGTGCACATAATGTAAAATTTGCCAGCTTAGCTTCTGGGGGGGGGGGTGCTGGGCATTGAACTTGTGGGTTCACACATGCTGAGCTCTGCCACTGAGCTGCACCTCCAGCCCATGTACTGGTGTGTGTGTGTGTGTGTGTGTGTGTGTGTGTGTGTGTGTGCTGTCAAATGGATGTGCATGCGTGTGTGTGTGTGTTAAGTGCATGTGTGTACAGGCATGTGACTGCATGTCTGTACTTGTGCATATGGAGCCCATATGCCAAATTCAAGTTTGGTACTCAAGTATCATTCACCTTGTTTTTGAGACAAGATCTTTCTTTCTTTTTTTTTTTTAATGCGCACGTGTGCACAAGTAGAGATCAGAGGACAATTGCAGGGAGTTGGTTCTCTCCTTCCACCTGTTGAGTTGGGTCTCTCTACTGGTTTCTGTGTGCCCCATGCTGTGGCGGCACCCGCCTTTATTTATTTATTTATTTTTAAAGAGTTATTTATTTATTTTATGTATGTAACTACACTGGAAGAGCAGTCAGTGCTTTTAACTGCTGAGCTGTCTCTCCAGCCTGAGACAAGGTCTCCTGGTGGCTTGGAACTTACAGGTTCAAGGCAGCCAGTGACCCTTTGGGTCCACCTTCCTAGGCACCGGGGTAACAAGCACACACACTTCACTCCCCTTTCTGTTCTTCAATATTATTTCTAATTATGTGTGTGTGTTTCAGTCTGTACACATGAGTGTGAACGCAGGTACCTACAGAGTCCAGAAGAGCTTCTTAGATCCCCTGGAATCTGAGTGACAGGCCATTATCGGCTCCCCAGTGTGGGTGCTGGCAACCAAACTTGGGTCCCCTAGAAGAGCGGTGTGCTTTCTTACTCAGCTTTGGAGACATCTCTTCGGCTCCAGTGTTTTTTTT
>JADRCC010558599.1:0-11833 GCA_019843855.1 Hylomyscus alleni | reverse complement strand
ACCCAGGTTCACACTGCTCCTGAAGTTGGAAGGGATTTGTTCCATGGTTAGGCAGTATTCTGGGAAGTTCTTCAAAGGAGTCTGTGTGATTTAAAAAAAAAAAATAGCTAAGGAAACATCACAAGGACTAGAGAGGAACCGTGAAAGGTCTGTCTCCATGCTCTGAATTTAACCATCAAGTGTCAGCTAGCATAGAGAGGTGTAGTCTGGTGTGCATGCATGTGTGTCTCCTGGGTATATAGCCAACTAATTACAAAATCAGCCAACAAATATTTATTCAAGAAGTGACCTGATAGTTCTCTCATTTGCTGTCTGTTTAAAGAAGGGTTACTGCCTTGGGTAGAGTTTGGGCTAATGAGATAATAATAATTACCACTTATTGAGTGCAGGTTGCATGTCAGGAACTTTGCTGGGCACTTTCTATACACAATTCCAATTAATCCTCACAACCCCAACGAGGAAGGTTTTATAACCTACTCTTGACAGAGGAAGGAACTTCCAGAGTTTGAATGGCTCGCCTAAGGTCTCAGTAATTCAATCCAGGAGAGTAGAAAGAGCCCAATTTGACTCCCGTCTATCTCCTCAGATCCACTTTCCCTATCTTTTCCATTTGGTGGGCAGGGTGCCTGTGGCTTAGGTTTATCAAATTAGCAAACATCCATTAATCAAGCTGCTGATAGTCTAGATTGTTTTATTAGGGACTCTTATCCTAGACAGCATGCTGAACATGGCCATTCCAGGTCGCCTCCTAAGTGTATGCGCCCCTCTCACACAATAAAATATCAAAGGCTTTATTACCCCATGAAGCAGAAGATGGCAGCTCTCATTCCAACAGTCTCCCTTTCTTGGCCATGGTAGCAGGGATTTTTTTTCCTTTGCCTTCCTAGCAGATCAGTCCTTATCTGGAAATGTTTCAAGGGAGAAGAAAATGTAAATATGGGGAACACATACTCACTTCAGTGGAGGTTCATCCCCCAGAAAAGGCTATGGAACCCCTAGACTCATTTTTGCTAAAACAGTCAGAACTCTTGTTTTGTTGCCTGGGACTGGTTTGCCTTCTGGAAATTGCCATCAATTCTCAATAAGAATGACAAAGTAATGCTGGGAATCACTTGGGTTAGGGAGACATGGGCTCTCTCCATGCTTCTGCCTTTAAAAAGCTGTGGAGGGAATCTATAGTGACTATTGTGATCCAGACACAGTCTGTCCCTTCTCAGAGGAGGACATCCCTGTGAAGTTCTCCATTGATGAACTTGCATGTATCCCTCTCTGTGCATCTTCCTACTCAGGCTTCTGTGGGATGCTGTGCTGTCTGTTCTGACAGGAATGCTTTCACAGGGCTGAGTCTTGCTTCTCTTTAAAAAAAAAAAAAGAAGAAGAAGAAGAAAACCTATTCATTTAAAAATAATTTGTGCAAAATAAAGGATTGCATTATGATGTTTGTAGACATGAATATTTTTGTACTTTACTCATCTTTAGCCTCCTATCACCCTCTCTTGTTCTGGTCCCTTCCTTATCCTAAATAGTTCTCCTCCTTGTACACATGGGCAGGTGCATGCGTGCACACACACACACACACACACACACACACACGCACACGCATACACGCACACGCACACACATGCACATGCACACACACGCACACGCACACACACACAGAAACAATAAGAAAAGGTGTTGTTTCTTTTTGTGTGTGTAATAGTTTGCCTAACTTCGTTTAGCATCACAACATCCAGATCCATCCATTTTCGGTTAACTATAAAAGATTTTCTTCATCCCTTTGTTGATTGTGCGATTATGGATCTTGACCATTGTGAATGTTCTACTTATTTTTTTTTAAAACTGAGTCCCTGAGTCCCCTCGTGGGGAGGAATCTCCCTTCTTAGTTATTGTAGAGGGTACATTACCAGCCTCTGTGTGGACCCAGGAATTCCTTATCTGCTTCCTTTCATAATCTAGAACATAATGCATTGCGGCCCTGATTTTCCTTTGGCTATCTTTTTTGGAGTTGGGCTTTCAGCATACTACAGTTGACTGCAGTTAATTCTTCACCAGCCCTGATTATATTCTTAAAGTTGAGTCCTACTAGGCTGATGTTTAGTATACAAGCAAATTCTCCCTCTGATAGGGCAGTTTCTAGCTTGTGAGAGTGTTTGCTTCCCTCTTTCTCTCCTGTCTATCTTTTCAGCAACCACTATTAATCCTCCCATGAATATGGATGGATAAATAAGGCAAAAGCACAGGGACACAAAGGCCTTTACAGTGCCGTGTGCTTGCGAGTGGCAGTGATGACCTGTGCTCTTCTCTCAGGGTCCCAAAAGACACCAATCATAGCTGTCTGAGAAGTCACAGGAAAATTGCACGTCTGCATGCAGAGTGCTATACTGTGCACATGGGTGATGGTGGGGTTTCGTTAAAGAATGTAAGGAAAAGGATGCTTCAGAGTGTGTGGAGGGGAGAGAGAGAGAGAGAGAGAGAGAGAGAGAGAGAGAGAGAGAGAGAGAGAAACCACAGAATATCTAGCACATTGGCTTATATTCCAGATTGTCTACCTTCCCCCTACATTGGACTACTAATTTTTCTTGTACAGGTTGGAGTAAAGGCAACACACAGGTTTACATTGTTCATTTAAAAGATAGTTATGTATATGATGATGAAGAAGTTGACGATGATGATGATGATGACAATGGCAATGATGAAATGTTTTGTGTAAGGTTGCCATGTTGATTTAATGAAGAACCTCTTATGAGTGCGGCATCCTTGGTGGCATGGAGTCGATACTTCTAAAATCTTGACTGCTTTTTCCTAACTCTTCACCGTGCTAGCTCCACTTGACAGCAGCTAAGATTGATTTGATGGTTATATGCAAATCCTATAAGGGGAAATAAAAAAAGTTATAAAATTGCCCAAGCTTTTTGGCCATTTAGCAGCTAGCTTGCCCTGGCACAGACAAGAATGTGGTCCTCCGGAGCAGCCCAGTGATTCCCCAGACACATGGCCTTAGCACATTTTACTTCCTACTTCTATAGAGGCCAACTGCTTGTATTCTCTAGTGACTCTCAGCATTCTTTGGGGTCACCAAGATGTCCTTCTTTCTTGTCCATGAGTGGCAGCAAGTGTTGGTTTAGAAAGGAATTAACTTTGGCTGTCAAACACTGAAGATAATGGGTTAGCTCAGGAAAGTATATAAAGGAGCCTACGGTTGGCACATCTGTACGGTTCCCCAGTGTGGCATGAAGTCACCTGGATGGGTCCTCACCCATCCCGATGCTCTTCTGACTAGCTTCTGACCATTTTTATGTCCCCAAGCCCCCTTGTGCCATTTGTAAAATACAAATGTAATGAAAACAATTTGAATACAAGATGAAGTCGCATAAAAAACAGTGAACGGACACATTTACTGCCTGGTATGTGTAAGGCTGCCATGAGTTTGATGCCCTCATCCATAGACTTAGCCCTTAGCATTTTAGCTCCAGCTTTTTCCCGGCTCAGCCCTTGAGCTGTCCCTTTTCAGTGCCTCAAGCCAAATCCTGTAACTTAGTGTGGACCAGAGTCTGTCCTTTGAACTGGAGAGCTTCTTATAAGGCTCCCATGTTCTTGGCTAGACTCATAAGCCCTCAAAAGCAGTATTCAGGGAAAAAAATCCATTGAGAGATCGGGGGATGCAGCTGAGTGATAGAGTACTTGTCCAGCATGTGCAGGGTCCTCAGCTCCATCCCCAACGTCGAAGAAAGCAAAAGGAAAGGAAGGCAAGGCTCAAGAAAGGGAAGCAAAAAAGAAAGGAAGGAAGAAGGGACGGGAAGGGAAGAAAAGTCAAGGTTACTTTATCAGTGGGGATGGCTCAGGTTTTCCCAAGCATTGCCTCATAAAGAGCAGCTTTCTCTGCATCTGTCTGTCTCTCCTGGTAATTTAGATTCTGAAGCCACTCTCAGCTTGGTTTGAGGTCTTTCCCTGAGCCATGTATTGACACTATGGGATGGAAAGCAGAAAGGGCTGTGGAGCCCCAGTAACCCTACCTGTAGGTTAGAGAAGGGCACCATGAGGTCCTGTTTTGGGAGACACTCGGAGGAAAGAGGCAGACATTTGAACTTGGCTTTTGAGCATAGGCATTTGTGCCATCACCTTGCTCACCCTCCAGAGTGGTCATTTGGTAGCTGTTTCTTCTACCCGGAATAGAAAGAAGATCCTTGGCAGCAGTATAAGGAACTGGCTGCTTTGGGAGCCAGAAAGGTGCAAGTGGTGAGGCCATTTAGATCTGGAGACCAGAGAGCTTCTGTTGAGGGTTCCTCTGCTTCAGCTGTTAGAGACTGGCTCCTGAGTAGCCTCAGTCTATAATGGACTTTGTATGACATCTGTTTTCTCCTCTCTTAATGGAGAAATCAGTCAGATGCTTCTAGAACAAGAACTAAATACACAAAGCATGATAATGCAAAGATCATGAGAGGCAAGGAGCTAAGGTAAGGTGAAACACTGATTAAGGAAGCAATGTTGAGTCTAGCCATCACACAGTTGGGGAAAGCCTCAAGGTTCATACAACTAAGAAATGTTGGAACGCTAGTAAGGGAACACTTCAGAAAGACAGTTCATGAATCTTCCAGATGTGTCAGCCATGGAAAAGTAGAGGTAAAAGGCAAAGATGTGGTCAGGGTGGGGAGGTTAGTTCTGAGCAAACATATTGGAAAAAAACCTAAGTGCAGGTATATGTGGTGTCTGTCACACACCTGCCTTGTGTTGTCCCATCAGTGCTCCTTGAACTAATTGTAAAGTACAACCAGTACTGTTGGTCTGCAGTTTACAGGTGAGCAAGTGGAGGCCAAGGATCTCTCGTTAGCTCTTCTTCTGCTTGAGGGCATAGAGAAACAGGTGTGTGTGTGTATGTGTGTGTGTGTGTGAGAGAGAGAGAGAGAGAGAGAGAGGGAGAGAGAGAGAGAGAGAGAGAGAGAGAGAGAGAGAGAGAGAGAGAGATCTTTGTGTCCAGAATGGGCCTCAGCTATTCAGTGATAGTGAAGGATGAAAATCTGAGTCTGTCTTTAACTCAGTTCCCCAAGGACCATGTTACTTGTCTATTTGTGAAACAGACAGAGTTGTGGTTGGTGAATATCCAGAGAGAGATGAGAGGAATTCTGGAAAAATGTGCTTTTGGACCTGATGCTGTAGCCACTTGAAGTCACTGTAAAGACCCTGAGATGTGAGTGATGTGTTGCCTGTGGCCTTTTCTATCTTATGTGAGGCTGTCAAAGTGGAGCTGGTGACAGATTTAGTGGGCCATCTTTCATCTTCCTACTGTACTACGTCCAAGCACGTATATGCCTGGCCCTGCCTGGTCATGCATTTCCCAGGTGCAAGACCTTGTTCAAAGTTCCATCCTGTGTGTCTTTCACCCCGGTGTCTTCCATGCCTGCACTGGAACAGAATGGCTCTTCAGGCTTGCTTTGATCTATCAGTTTTACAAAATGTGGTCAGGACCTATAGGGCTGCATTTCAGGGATGTCTTGCTATCAAGCAGTCAGAATTGATTGATTTGGGACCAAGAAGAAGGATAGCCAGAGGTACAAACATTCAGAAGTTGTAAGGATGAGTTGCCCCTTCCTCTTCAGTTTGGGCTCAGATCCTGTTATGGTACTTCTTGTACGGCGTTTTGCTTGGTATATTTGTTAGCTAGGACTTCCCCTTCAAGGTCTCAGAAACTGGGCATATTAAGAACACTTGGAGAGACTCCGTGGTTTGTCCCTGTTTGCATAGTAAATAGACAACAGAGATCAGAACACCTGTTTTCCAACCCATCTGCCCTGGTTATGCCATAGGGAAAGGAAGAGAGGATGAGGGACAAAGCCTGGACAGATGCCTTTAGGAATCAAGGACACCAAACATTATGGTCCAAAGGACATATGGAAACATCATATGTATGCATTCTCCTTGAGACTCTCCTTCACTGAGGGAGCTAACGCTAACAAGCAAACAGCCATCCAGGCTACTGATGTCACCTGTCACTTCATTACCCATCAGTGGTCAGCAATGACCACGATTACTAAATTAGCCATTGAAGCCATTACTTCATTTGCCTTGCACCCTCTGCTTCCAAGTTCCCAATATATGCTCTCCTGCCCAATGTCAGCACCCGTTTTCTGTGACCCAGCAGGACACCTCTGTGAGCCACCACCACAAGGAGAGAATGAATGACTGTGGCCTTGGGGTAGTAAATGAAGCCTTCGCCCTTAGAATCCCTGCCTCATCTCTGCATCTATCCTGCAGTATTCCTGGGCCTAAGGCGTGGTAGATGGTGGATGGCTTTAACTTTAAAGCTGGCTTTTTCTGTTTGAGAACAGTCTATAGAAATCTGGACTGGCTATAAGTAAATGTTTGAAATATTAACTCCATAAAAAAAAAAAGGAAAGCTGATTTTATTGCTTGGATCTCAACAAAATATTGAATTTTTTCAAAGAGAAATAAAAAGTCATTCAGTTATGGGCAAACACCAATTTTCTGTATCTTTTGGTTGAAGGCAACAGTAGGAGTGATTACAGCTGTCCCATGGAAATAATAAATGCATGTCCACAATCCATCATCCAAAGCCTTGGGGTCAGATATGTTTGGGAATCTGTGTCTTTGGATGTTTGAAGGGAAATGGGTTGCATATACTGTATATTCTATAATACCCCTGGTGGAGTCTGGGGCAGTGTTCTATAATCAAGCCTATTAATTTTTCTGCAGGAAAATGTCTGACTGTCACACTAAGTGGGAAAAATAAAGACAATAAATAGCCTCACATCACTGCAGGTCAGGTTTTGCCATCAACTGAGTTATTAAAAAGAAAAAAAAAAGAAGAAGAAGAAGAAGAAGGAAAGAAAGAACCCAAGCAACCTTTTGGTTTCAGAATTTTTTGAGTGTCAGGATTGATAAGGGCCTGTGGCTCTCAATGATTAATACTGGCTACTTTACTAAGTAAACCCATATAGAGAAGATGATTGCCTGTGTGCTGCTGTATGAATCAGTTTTTAATAGTTCATCAAGTTGTGAAGACCTCAGACATGGGGCTGGGTGGGGGACTTACTACATGTGGCATCTCCAAGGACTAAGTAAATCAGGCATAGAAAGGGTGCTGATAAACCCTGGATGGATACATCCCTTGGCAGGCTCCTGGCACTGCTCCTTGACCCCAGTTTGGGTTGATTTAGTTAGATCTGAGTAACTGGACTAGTGGGGAAATATGAACAGGAAATAAACGGAACTATAAAACAATGGCAATAGCTCACACTGCCCTGTCTGGATCTTTACAATCCAGCTTGGTCCTGTGACTGACACCCTACTTACATGCCACTCACTGAATTCTTAAGAACCAGTGTGTATCTGTTTTTGTAAATGAGTCCCTGAGGGTAGCACAGCTAGTTGCAGAACCAGTTTTGGGACTCCAACAGTTTGCTTCCTGAGTCTATATTTGCAACTCCACTGCATCCTTATATATGCACACTGAAGCCAGGTTCCATTGAGAATATAGACTAATGAGGGAGGAGCAACTAAATAGGTAGTAGTGTGCATCACTGAGACTGAACTGAGCACGCTACATCGCCTTATGCACTCCTCTCAGCAGTTCTAGAAAGTGCAACCCACCCCTATTTTCCAAATGGAAGAACTGAGGTTCAGAGTAGAAGGACATGCAGGGCTAGAATTCAAACCCAGGACCTCAGGGATTTGGCCCCAGGAATATACATGAAGGTTTGGGGCCCTGGCATACACAGATGCCAGGATGTATTCTGACAACAGTTATGAGCCCCACAGCAATCTTGGTGACCCCTCAAAACACTTAGGAGGGGATCTACCCTGAACCTTTTCCTGACTATGTGTTGTCAGCCAAGTTCCAGCTCTTCTCTGCCTCACCTCTCCTTTCTGTAAAATGGGAACAGTATAGCCTACTTGATTGTCGCAGAGGTTGGTGCCTAGGATGATTTGGGGAACCAAATGGTATTAAAGTACAATTGCCCTTTTATGCCAAAATACATAGAAGTACCAGAAAGTGAACCTCTGTCAAGGGCTATTTGGAGGAGCACATAGGGCCTTTTGGAAGGTAAATATAAGGAGGAATTGAGGAAGGAGGACTCTTGTTTCCTACTGAGCATGCCGGATCAAGTTCACCGGTATAAACCTGCCAATAGATAGGCTAAGCCAGGGCTTCTCTGGATCCTTCTGTACCTGGCTTGTACAAGTCTTTGGGAGAGCAACCATAATAACCTCCATCTTCCTAAAACTACCCACGATGGAACCGGTAGCTCTGTCTGATCTTCGTAGTCCTCGCAAGGTCTCTTGGACTTCCTCTTGCCCTCTTCTCCAAAGTCTGCTGGCCATTGCCCTGAATGTTTTTGCTGTATCTCAAACCTCTGAGGGCAGGCTCCTTCACCTGCTTCATCCCCTCTGTTCCCAGAGAGCTCCTCCCTAAGCCAAGGCAAAAAGATGATGGTATTTTTTTTTTCCCATTCATTTCTCTCTTGATTACCTCAAGTCTGTCCCAGATGGCTGCTGTGAGCAAATCCTTACCATGTTTCTTTGTCTCCTGCTGAAAATAATTCAGTCAGTTCCTATCAGCTTTAGCTGGAGCCATCGAGTGTTTCTGTGAAGGGCTCTATCTGGCCTTTCACATATTTTAGGTTTGTAGTCCAATGGGGAAGTGAGTATACATTGAGCATTACTAACCCCCAATTCTGAAATGCTCCTGAACCTGAAACCTTTTGAGTGACAATCTGACACACCAAGTCATACAATTCACTGGAAACAGACTGTCTTATACAACAGTTGTTTAAAATAGCATGTAAAATTCCCTCCATCATATGTGTATATGGCTTATTTGAAATATAAATGAATGTTGCCTTTAGATGCGCTACTTCAGAGATATTTTATATATATGAATACTTCCAAATAAGGAAAAAGTTCAAAATCTGAATTATCTCTCTTTTTGTATGTGTGTGTGGCATTTGTATTCATGTCCACATGCGCTTGTATGGGTGTGCGTGAGTACACAGACATGTGAGAGCCACAGTGTTAAGACAGGCTATCTTTCTCAATTATCCCCCATCTTAACTTTGAGGCAGGATCTCTTAGTTGAACCCAGAGCTCACTGATGTAGGCTATAGGTTAGACTAGCAACCTTGCTTGCTCCACAGGTCCCCTGTCTCCACCGTCAGAGCACTGACACTCGGAGCCCTGGATTGTCAGACTCACTGGTCATTTGCATGGTCTCTGGGAATCAGGACTCAGGTCTTCATGCTTGCTGCTCGGATGGCAAGCACGTTGCCTGCTGAGCCATCCCCTCAGCCTCTGAAACACTCTCAGGCTCAGACATGTTCTATTAGAGATACTCCATCTATAGCCACTTGCTAATACAGTGAGGGGGAAGGTACATTTTCACAAATCTTGTATTGATGAAATTCAGTGTGTAGGGAGCACCGAATGCATTTTTTGTTTTTAAAATTTTAAATTTAAGCTTAAATATAAAAAGTTACATGTATTAGTGGTGTGCCATGTGATATATATCCATATAAATAAATGTGTATACGAGAAAGGAATTTAATTCAGATTAGACGTGGACCTCAGGTACCTAGCATTTCTTTATGATGAAAGTATTCAGAATTACTTTTCTAGCTTTTTGAGATGCAAACTCCTTAGCCAGTTGTAACTCCATACCCCTGGGCGAAGCTTTCCATATCCTTCCCTGCCACCTACCTGTCTGTAGTCCAGCAACCACCATTTGTGGGTTCTGATTCATTGCTTTACATCTGCTGATGAGAAGAATTGAGCTTCTTGGATATAAAATCAGAGTTTGTTTAATTGGTGTTCATGTTCCCTAACATGAAATTCATTGCAAATATTTCACCAGCGAAGACCATTCTGAGTCCACAGTCCACACAGAAACAGGCTTGGGCCCAGGACTATAGTTTTCTAGAATAACCTGCGTGATTCTGAAGCACACTGATGATGGTACCTGCACTGAGGCCCACATAACATGCAGCCTAGGTTTCAGTATTGTTTGAAAGCTTCCTTGTGATTCAGAGGTGTAGCCAGGACTGAGGACTATAAGCCCACAGGACAGAGTCTGGGACACCTGCTCTGATCTCACAGTGACAACCTCATTTCTCTTGGTTCTGTTCTGTCAACACAAGGTGATCCTTTCTTACTTCAGTGTCTTGCCTATCCTTCGTACAGGGATGCCCACATCTAGCTCTCCATTCATCCTTTCACACCTCCCCCAAGGGATGGAGAATGTTTGCTTGGCAGATAAAGGATGGGAGCACAAGCTAAGTTGGGGAAGGGACTGCTGGTGTGCACACCGGCAGCCCACCACCACCCAGGAAGCCCAGCTAGTCTTTTGGCAGTGAGGAGCCATAGGCAGTAAGTAGTAGGTTTCAAGTTCCTGGTAATCAGGAGTTTATTTTCTGGGAAGCTCATGTTTTCTGTGACTTGGGCCTTCTCTCATCAAGACCTTGGCACTTGTTTTTAAGAAAACAAAGTTCCTTTTTCCTTGGTTTCTTTTTGGTCTTCAAAGAATTTTGCTATTGAAAACAACCCATGTGTGGTGAAAAGGAAAGACAGTGTGGCCCACATTGGCATGCAGTGGTCACTACATTCTTCCTGCAGTCCCTGAGCTATCCCAACAGTAGTGCTTCTGAACCGAGCCCAGCCAAGGCCCACCCTCAGCCTCAACTCAAACCTGCAGTGCTGTGCCCTCTGCTTGCTTCCGTCCTCTCGGGAGGTGGAATTGGCCCCTCCATTGGTAATGCTGAACCTCCCAAGAATGCTGTCCCAGCCCCATGCCCTCTTTCACCCTCAAGACAGGGATTTATGCCATAATTATTTTGGTTTGGGTTTGTACCTTTTAACATGTGAGTAAGAGAAAAAAGACTGTCTCCAAGAGTCCAGATCATAAAACGATACTATGGGGCTGGTGAGATGGCTCAGCGGGTAAGAGCACCGACGGCTCTTCCGAAGGTCGTGAGTTCAAATCCCAGCAACCACATGGTGGCTCACAACCACCCGATCATGAGATCTGATGCCCTCTTCTGGTGTGTCTGAAGACGGCTACGGTGTACTCATATATAATAATAAAAAATAAATCTTTAAAAAAAAAACGATACTATGATGTTCCAACAGGGATGGGAAGATGGAGGAAGCAGAGGAAGAGGAAAGAACGGAATGTAATATCTGCAGCATGTAGGGCGAGGACCTGTGGATATACGTCATGGGGATTTTCTGTTTTAATCTGTACATCCAAGTAAATTAAGAGAAGGAGGAGACATACTAAATGCCCTGCCTAATGTCACATAGTTAAAAAAAGTAAACTGGCCAAGGTTGGTTGGTTGGTTTGTGTTGGCGCTGGGAGTGTGTGTTTTCGTGTATAGACTTTTCATGTCTGTGTACTAAACATGAAGGATGCTCAGCCCAGTGTAAAGTGAACCAGAACATTAACAACTAAGCAAACATTACCACCTCTGAGATCTTCCTTTCACCCTGACCCAGGCTCTGGCTTTCTTACTTTCTGGTAAGTTAACTTCTATCCAGACATAGAACACTGTAGTTTGGCCAGATTTGTGATGATGTAATGGAATCACAGAGCATGGGCTCAGCTTGTCTGCTTCCATGCCCTGCCCTGTGGTTGCTCCTTCATTATCATCACTGTGTAGCATCGGCTCTGGCTTTATATGAGGTTGCTTTCCATTTAGAGACATCTGCAAATGGAGTTTCAAGAGGAGTTATCGTGTGAGCCTTTAGGTGCTACTTCGATTTTAGAATTAGAGTTTCTAGGATACATCCATGCCTCTATACATACATGCATGCGTGCATGCATACA
>JADRCC010558595.1:0-10735 GCA_019843855.1 Hylomyscus alleni | reverse complement strand
GTGTGTGTGTGTGTGTGTGTGTGTGTGCGTAAAATCCATTTTCTTAAAGTTGTCTCTAGTAAAATGATAGTATTTTGGATCAAGTAGCAGACTTGATAAAAACATGTAATAAAAGACTCTATGCCCCAGCATAGGGGAATGCTAGACTGGTGAGGTGGGAGTCGGTTGGTCGGTCGGGGAGCACACTCTTAGAGGCAAATGGAGGGTGGATGGGATGGGGTTTGTGGAGGGGCAACTAGAAAGGGAGACAAGGTTTGAAATGTAAATAAATAAAATAATCAATAAAAAAGACTCTAGTTGTCCTGGGTAATTATCATATCTGGCATTTGACATGCGACTGTGACACTGAGAAAGAAATCCATAAGCATGATCTCCTAACATGAAACTTCACTTCTCTACCGTTGTCATAATGGCTAACAGTCATTTCTCATAACTTGATTATGACAAGTTACTTGATTGTAACAATGAGAACTATACACATAATTAACCAAAACATAGTTTTGTTTTAATTTTCCAAACACTTAGTAAGTATGCAATCACTTCCTTGGGCATTAGAGATACAAAGTAAGTTGTAAGAGTCCATGGCCCCAAAGACCTGACAGTAAAATGGAGAAGACTGTCATAAACAGCCTACTTGCCAAACTGCTAGTAGCTACATATGTGAGGGTCAATAGGACTTGTGAGGATGCTAGCTGTGCTGATGACAGTGTATGTTACAAGATAATAAAGAACAGAATAAATAAAGCTTTTTTATTTTTTTATTTTTTTTAATAAATAAAGCTTTAAGGCAATGTTTTCCAGTAGGTCCTAAGACCAGCTATGTTATGGCTATGGCCCATTCAGAGATATTTCCTCACAAATGCTCTTAACCTGTCTGCTTGAACCTTCAGTCTCTGGCCTCTGCTGCTAATCGCTAAAAGTCAAATACTAATTGCTTATTTCATATGCTACAATGTGCTCTAAAGAAGAAAATTGAAATTGAGGAGTAGAGGTGGAGAATGGGGGCTCTCTGATCTTATTGCTTAAAATGTTTATTCCACTGGATGTTTTGGCACAGTCAGGCAACTGAATCTATATTCTTATTTCTAATAAGATAGCTCACTCCCCGCCCCCTGGCAAAACCCAGAGTGAGCCAAGTGAGTAATATTTTGCCGCTCCTATATCTGAGGCCAATTTTGAAAATCACATTTATGTTGCATTCTAGAGGCAAGCAAAGTTATCACAAAAGCCTGTGCTAAAGGATTATAGGCTCACTTTCAGAGTTCATATAAATCTATGAAGCACACCCTTTCTAGCTATACTGTAATGTATATCTACTCTCTTGAGAGTTCCAGTAGAACAAAGCATCCAGAATTTCTCTCACTTCCAGTCAAAACCTTGCTGAAAGAAAAAACACAAAGCATAAACGCTTACACACACAAAATAAAAAAATCAAAGAAAACAATAACAGCCTAGGCGTTCCTTTAACCTATGATGAATGTCAGAATATCAGAGAAGATGGGATATCGTAATTCAGTGTGTACTGAAGACGAGTAATCTATCTGAAATAGGGGAAAGGAAGGTTGCTAAAAGTCTGTTAAGAAGAATTTTGGTCAATTTTGTCAATTCATAAAATGGGTTTATAAAGCATTTGGAGTCCTCAGTGGAAGACAATGAGTTTCTTCTCTGGCAGAGTGAAATAGTTTAGAAAATATCCATAGGTAGTGAGATTGAGATGCCTGACAAGAGTCCAGGAAGGACTACCCATCTTAGAGAAATGAAAGCTGAAAAGCAAAGATTTGACTAGAAAGACTATTTGATGGTGATATGTCACTTTTCAGTTTTTAGAATTTTTATCTTCTTTAGGACTGTTTTATTTTCAGTTATATGAATTTGCAGATATGTCCACATATGCATTTCACCTGCTCACTTTACTCTAAGCTATATACTTTTGTGGCTGATAACATGCATGGGCCACCATTTTGAGAATTACATTTTCCACAGGACAAAGCAGTTGAAAATGAGATGATCCACATACCTGCCAAAATTATCCTTAAATAATATTCCTGGGTATATGTTTGATCATACACTGCCACTTTTTCATTTAATCTTCAAGAACTCCTTCTAAAATCAAGGCACACAGGCATGACAAGAATTATCTATCAACATAGAGTCTCACTAGTGCATGTTGTATCTCATAAGACCACACAACTTGGAATCCCTTGCTAAGTCTTCTGCCAGAAGGCAAAGTGTTCAGTTGAGATGGTATCACTCTACATAGAACAAGGACAGAACCATGCTGTTCCTGGCCAGTTTCAGGGAATAAAGGTCTGAAAACCTTACTTTCATAGTTCAGAAATCTCCTCATTGCCTTTAAGAGAACAATGAAGAATTTAAAGAAAAGGATGAGGTTGCTTTTCAAAATAAGAGTCTATAATTCACATTATATACATAGGCCTGATTCTAAATTATTAGATCATGTATACCCTAATTAACACATACCTTAATTAGGAGTATGTGAACATAAAAAGTTGCCCACAAATAAATTATTCTCTCAATAAAATTGGCCCTGCAAAAGATGGAGGAGGTCAAAATTTTCATCTCAGGTTGTGTTTCATTTATCCCTGCTATGCAATGCGGCATTATCTGAACAAATATGCAGTCACAGATATGGGACCCAATTTAACTCAACAGACACAATTTACTGCAAAAGGATTTAGCCTTCTGTTTTTCCTGAAAGAACAGCTATAAAAATTGTACTGGAGAGACAGGGGGATCCAAACTTGACTCTTCTAATCAATGTAAACTGAACCTCCCATGATATGAGAGGTGACTGCCAACGCTGCACAGAGTCTTTTCTTTTCTAGACAAGAAACTATCAACAAGTTTGGGAGTCAGAATTGTCTAGTAGTAACATAGCTAGGTGCTAGACTCACAGTCAATGGCATATGAAATGTACCAGTGAGAAATACCACTGGACAGGCAGCAAAGAACTGGATAATGGTAAATCTTCTCACTGCCACAAGAAGAAAAGCTTGTGGAGTCAAATAGGGAAATACTGGGGATTTCTGGGATAGTCTTTCTAGGTAACTAGAAGTAGAGAAGTAATCAATCTCACTGATTTCTCTGCCAATCTGAAGCAGACATGGAAATATAAAGCATGTAAAGGAGTCAAACAAATGGTGAAAAGGAACCATCAAATAGATGCACATATAAAAAGAGACTCCTCTGAGGAAAACAAATCTAATAACTAAAAATAAGGCAAATAAAGATTCAGATATGAAATAAATGAAGCTAACAAACAATGAAAAATCAATATAACCTCGTTTACTAGTGTAGTATACAAGTTCAGATAGGACCAACCATACAACCATACAACCATCGGGCATGCCTCTTATTCTACAGCAAGACTGAAGGTTAAAAAGGGGGACACAATGAGTATGAATATGAGGAAAGAGCCTGAGGCCATAAGATATGTGAAAAGAAATAACACACATAAACCTAGTTTGGACTCTTCAGCGAACCAGGCCAATGCAACCTAGAGAGCATGACTTGGATCTTACTATCCAGTGTGGATTTTGAAATGTCAAGCATTTCTTCCATTGTTTTTCATAATAATGTTAGCAGACTTCAGGCTCCAGCAAGCCAGGTTCAAGCACTCATCATCCATAAGCCAATTAAAACAGGCAATTTGGTAGTAAAAAAGGGGGGGGGAGAGAGAGGGAGACAGAGAGACAGAGACAGAGAGAGACAGAGACAGAGAAAATTATTCAGTGTGGCTACAGTGGGAAGAGGCACAAAGAGATCTAATGGCTCCACCCTACATAAGTCCTTCCTCTGGTTCTGAAGTGAGGTTTTTATTGACATAGCTTTAGTCTCTCTCACAAGCTTGTCTGACTTGTCAGTATAGTGGGAAATCTCTTTGCTGGAGAAAAGTTTCAGTTCTGGCTGGCCCAGACTTTCTTTTCTACCAGCATGAAAGTATGGAAGAAATTCCAATTTCTCACCATCCATTGTTTTAATAATCTGAGAGCCAGATTGAGGAACATGGTGTCTCTGTTCATCTTGCTAAGCCAATAAAAGCAACAGCAAATGACTTTCTAAGAACCACATATACCCTAAAACATGAATAGATGAGAAAGGCAGGATGAAATATATACAACATCATTCTGATTTGAATATGAAAATCTGCCTCATAGTTTGAGTACTGAGGCCTTGGTCCTCACTAAGGGCTGTAATTTAGGAGGTGACAGAATCATCTGCTGATACAGTCTAGCTGCAGGAAGTAGTCTCTTTGGGGTAAGGTTGGAAGTCAGATCTTACCATAGTCTTTTTATATATTTTCATTCTACTTTCTGGCAACCGTGAAGCAAACACCACTGTACCCTTCCACTTGGTGCTGCCCAACTATAGGCCTAGAAGCAATAGCATGAGATACAACTGACTGAAACCTCTGAAGCTATGAATGGGAACAAATTGCTCCTCCCTTATTTGTTTCTTTTGCGTTTCTGGCACACTAACCAAAGGTCTGACTAATTTACTCTTTAACACAGGACGATTGTCAATTTGCGAATTTTCCTTCAGAAAGAATAGAGAAGTTGATTTTATGCATAGTTTCTTGACCAGAAAAACTTTACTGTTTTTCAGTAAAACAATATAACATAAGGGCTAAAGGACTGTGTGTAAGCTTTACTTCACCTTCAACTAACCAAATATGCAGAGCTTGAAAAAGAACTCCACATCAAGCTTTAAAAGAAAGCATCATACAACACCCAATTGAATTCAGCACAAAAGGGCAAACAAATATAATTAGGTACACACAACCCTCAGAGGTCCCATTTTTATCCTTAATAGCCAAATAAAATGAATTGATTTCCCATTCTTTGTACTGTGCAATGCTCCACACTGTCTCGGAGAATCTGTGGCTGCCGGATAAGGAAGGGATTGATTAATTCTCTTCATAATTTTCTGCACTTACTGATTTCCTGGAACCTTCTCATTATTCCTGCTTCTGTGCCTGGTTTTCTATCTGTATTCACTGTCACTTAAACTTAGTTACCATCATACTATCTTGATGAATGCAAAAGCACTGCTGCTACATGGCCACACATATGTGAACTAGAAGACCTAAGGGCATCAAAGGACAGCTAGTCTAGAGACTGAAGAGCAAGCAGCATAAAGGTCAATACCACATAATGATCCTCAGATGCTCCTTCACCAGAGTGAGCGCAGGATCATGCCTGACAGTGTGATTTAAACTCAATCCCAGTATCAAATGATTTCCTAGACCTGTACTTTGAAAACTCCTTGCCACGTCCCAAAGCCCGATAACCTCACAAGAGTGATTCAAAATCATGCTTTCTAAAACACCTTTTAGCTTTCAAACCTGTCTTCACAGTAGCTTCCAGATCATCTTTTAAATACAACTGAAAAACACACCTTATGATGCATTACTAAATAAAATGCCTGCCCATGTCGTATCACAACTAAAATGGCTGCCCACAGCATATCCTCCTCCCCACCTCACAAGTCAACCAGAATCAGACAGAGCCTTGAAATTAGTGGTCCTTTCATTTCAATTTTGTTAGCTTCTTATTCAAAGATTCTCTCCACACCCAATGAAGGTCAAACTTTAAATAATAATAATTATCTAGCCCTGAGAAGGCTAGTCCCTAGGGTTAGTCTAGAAAGTCCACAGAATCCATGAAAGTGAGGATTAGACTGTTTTAAGTCTTCCTGACTTCCCATATTTCAAGAGAGACAGACATAGCAAACAGAGGAAAACAAATGCTGTAAGAAAATACCTACACTCTGAGATCGATGCTCTAAGATCTAATCATTTCACAATTGAGAGCAAGTGTATAGTATGCTAACCGAAGAGACGGCGTTCTGATGCTCCACTGCTAAAAGGCCATTTGGGTGGATCACCTCTGCAGCAAGAGAGAGGAGCAGCCAGGGTCATTTGCAAGGACTTTTGCCTCATTGACTTCTGTTTCCTCCAGGGTCCTTTCTGGCCGATCTGTCATCTGTGGTTTGGGAGGAGAGGAGTTATTTTCACATTCTCCCTTTTTGCCTCCTGGCTTTTGGCTCTTCAGGAAAGTGTTTAGCTCAGAAAACAGCTGGCTACAATCAGTTTGGTGTAGGGTTATGCGACACAGCACCCCAGCGTTCACTTCAGAGATGGCTTTGAAAACACTTGTGTTTGCTGGCACCTTTGACTGCCTGGACCTCTGTGTTTACTCATTATGAAAAAAATGGAAAGAAAAAACAATGAGAGCCTCTCTGTGCTGCTAATAATAGTCTTCACGAGGCAGGTTGGTCTGTTTGTGGAAATCAGACTGAGGCGGTCGAGAGGCTACTGCAGTTAGCCTTGCTCTGTCTAGTGGGCCGGTGTGTGAGGAAGGTTCTTAGTGAGATCATGTCTGTTTCCTCTAGAAGCCCAGGAACCCTGGCCTGGCCTCTGTTACTCACTAGGACTTTCCCAAGAACAGCCAGTCTTCTAGGAATGCCCTCTGACTCTTTGGTTGGTTACTTCTTTGGTGAGCTGGATGATGTTCTTTCAGAAGTTGCTCTTAAGGTCGACTTCCCTTTCTTCAGGTTTTTCGTTACTGTTTTATCTATTCAAGAAAATCCAAATGATAAGCAGGCATTTTTGAGCTTTGAACAATACAAGGGCTAAAGTGTTGTTCTAATAACAGAGCCAACTATCTAAACAGGATCTTCAGTCTGATCTACAGCTTCAATTTCTTCGTTTTAAAATGTCTTTTCTGGGATAGGGGGTTGCTAATAGCCTTTTCAGGTAAGGCTGAAAAGATGTTCTAAAATGTCCAGCTTTAAAGACAGAAAGAAATGTGTAAAGATTAGAGAAAGAAGAAACCACGATGATAGTTCAGTTAGAAAAGTGCTTGCCTTACAACCTGGAAGACCTGAGTTCGATCCTCAGAACTCCTATGAAAAGCCAGATGTAGTGAGTTGCATTATAATCCCAGTGCTGGGGTATAGAGGCAGGGGGATACCCGGGCCTCACTCCATCCAGTCCAGCCTATTTGGTGAGTTTCAAGCTAGTATAAGAGAATGGGTTTCCTCGTTTGTCTTGCCTTTTCTTTTCTTTTTTGTCACTGTTGTTATTGTTGTTGATGACACCTAAAACCAAACACCCAATGTTATCCTTTGGCCTTTGTGCACACACACACACACACAATTCTCATATGCACACATGTACACAGACACAAATCAGGTAAGGTAGAAAACCATTGACCATCTACGTACTTAGATCTGATTCAATATGCTGATATATCATTTTCTATCATTCTGAAACACAATAACTCAGCTATCCTAGGTTTCCTAAGGCCAGTGATTAACTTCTGTTAGGCAGTGACAGAATGAATATCACAAGAGAGACTCGAGTTCACTGCTTCCCTCTGCCACCAGCTGATTTGACACTGCTCAACTTTTCTTGCATTTCCTCTTCTTCTGTAAGAAAAGGTGAACTCTCTCAACCTCTTAAACATGTCATAACATTTACATGGGATAAGCTGCATATGATTGAAATTCCAAAAATGAAGTAAACATTCAACACACATGTGTTTCCCGACCTTAATCAAGTGTTCCTGGCTAAGAAGATAATATTGGAACTCAGTTCTTAAAACTGAGCATCTTTTAATGTTTAAAAGCATGTATGCCAAACTGTAGATCCTAATTTGCAAATGGAACCAAGCTCCTTTTCCATCAGGAAACCAGAAGCACCAAGCACGTTCAGAAAATGCGCCAAAGAAATCCCACCTGATAGTGCCTGTGGAACAGCCTTGTGGACCCCTCCTTCATCTCAAAGCCAAATGTCCACAGAACAGGCTGGAGGTGGCTGAGGCAGCTAAGGGCAGGGCTTTGTAATTCTCCAGTCAGCATAACTAGAACCTTCCCTCTATGCATGTTGCCTTTATTTTCTCAGTTTCTTCCTTGGAGGTCAGGGACACTTAGGAGAGTTTTTTATATAGTTTTCATTTTTTAAAAATGGCAACTGTGGTCAAAGCTACAAAACCAGGAATGAAAGAAAGAAATTGTTTCCCGTGTCCTTTCAACTCCTTGCAGAGGACATTTCCAAATCCTGGACTTGGCGAGGGCTTATTGTTTTAGGTAACACTGCCCTCTGTTGGAAAAGTGGTGCACTTCTTTGTTAAAAGAGCAGGACCGGCAGTATTAGTGCAGAGGTGTTAAAACATCTGGGAAGCTGTAACTATCCTGCCTAAACATTCCAGGACCTGTCCCAACCAGTCAGAATAGAAAAAGAAAAGTGAGTAACAGGAGACACCCACCACAAAATCAAATAATATGAACTCAACATTCAGTCTTTCTAGATGGTTTTTAAAAGAAAAATCTATACTTCCTATTAAAAGATAATTTTCTTATAACATTTTGTTTTAAAACTTTTAATTTTGATCCTTGTTCTCACTGTTAAGAATGGTCAAGGCAGCTCACAGACTGCAAGAGTTGGAAGGTTTTAAGGTAACATTTGCACACAAAGAAAACCAGAAAGGAAGCTCTGCTTTTTGGCTTTGAAAAACTCAAAAGCTTCTCAGTGTGTAAATATCATGGCAGTACTGAAGGTAGTCTAAAGAGGGACACTGTGTCGCTTCCTTTGTCTCTCAAACTATTAATCAATGGACTCCCAAGAAATTAGAGTGTCTGCAGTAGTCTTACGTAGAGAGAAGGAAAAGGCTGTGGGCTGGTGCCAGCCAGAGAAGGAACTTATCTCTAGGAAAGGAATTTCACACAATTCTGGCAACTTCTCAGGAGAGGATGAAGTCCAGACCATCATGGACCGACAATATTGCTTAAAAGTGCATATCTTTTACACTCTACTCAAAACTAAACCTCGTGTCAGGACTGAGCAGATGGAGGGGAGATGAAGAGGTGTCACTACACCTCTTTGTTTCTCTTTTAATGTGGTCCCACTGAGCAAATCTCTGGTCTTCACTGTTATTTGTCTCTTAAGCATCCTACTGAAGTCAGGTGGGTGAGTCTAGCTTGCTAGGGATCCAGGGTTCACTTACTGACTGTAGCAACAACCAAAATAAAAAAGCAAAAACCATGAGACTTAAACATGTTATAATATTATCTAATGGTGTCACCCTGGTATCTTATATGTTACATTTTTAACTTTTTTACAGAAAGCATTTAATTACTGTGAAAAAACAGACAAACCCCATTATTACGTTCCAAACGCAGGTTCTTTACACCTCTAAGAAAAAGGTAAAATGTATATTTTCAAGTACAAAGAAAATGAGCTGAAAGGCTTTAACCACAGGGTAATATAATGGAATTATTGTACAGGTTAATGAGTGATGGCATTTGATAGGCTGAGACAACATAGAACTGAAAAAGAATGCATAAGATAGTCAAAGATCCTCATGGAACCTTCAAGAGGAATAAAAAACAAATCTCTGGAGGACCGATTTTCAGCTATGTTAAAATCCGTAGAGAGCAATCTAACTGCAGCCATACACTCAATTTTAAAATAAACTCACAGCATGCTTTTTATTATCCTGTGTATGTAATGGTACTATGGATTGTCTCCTCGGTTTGTTCAATTGCTTCGACTCCAGCAAGAGCATGCCAGACTCCCAAATTAGAGAACAGTCTTCAACAATGTATTGCATCTGTAGCCACTGAGTTATAATACCTTTTAGTAATTCCAAACAAAATAAATCCACTGGAAAGTCTTAACTAACAACTAGAATTGAGGCTACATTTACATAAAAAGGGTGTAATCTGATAATCCATCTTTTAAGCAGATCTGTAATAGCACCGCTTACTCTATAGATAACCAGGGCATTCTAATAAATAGCTCTATGTTCCCAAGAAGGCTTTGAAACAAATCAACCAGCCACGCCTGCCTTTGGAAAGCCTGCTCCACAAGAGCAGAGGGAAATGCCTGGTGATGGCCAGTATATTCGAAAGAGCTAGGCTTCACTAAACAAGCTCACTTTAGACTTCCCAAATTAACTAATCAAGTAACTATCACCACCTCCACAAATATAAAAGCAGATGTCGAGTTCACAGACATGGAAAGACTAGACTTAGGCATCTTCCACAGGGGTTTGGAGAGAAGGCTTGGCTATTAGGGAGACCCACTATACTTGCAAAGGACTGAGGTTCAGTTCCTGCTAACACATGACTGCTCACAAAATGCCTTCTTCTGACTTCTTCTGTGGGCACCAGGCATATACAGGATGTAGATGCATACATTCAAGCAAAAGCCTCATATATATAATTTTAAGAAAAAGAGCCTGTAGAAAACACCGAATTAGAAAATATTTTCCCACAACCCCATATCCCCTTTGTCCATTTGTCTGATTGTGACTTAAGTTTCAACCCTACAAACAACAAACTAGTTTATCTCCAAAGAGAGTTTATCTCTAAAAGGAAAATAGTTAAGTTCTTATCAGTGTCACAAGGCTGTTCTACCAAGAGCAGCTCCTGGATTTTGAAGTATTCTCTCACATACTCTACTGTACAATTCAGATTCTTTTTCAAAGAAGATTCTGGCTCATATAATTTACCAAATTACATCCAACCTAGTTTATATACAGGTTTGAAAAATCAGACCATGCTGGATTATCTATTTTTAGTTTGTCTCACTTTAATATCCTACAGGTACATCAGATGACCTGCAATTATTTCACATAGCAATAGCATGATATAGTGTAAGGGACTGTGAAGATGCTTCAATGGTTAAGAGTGCACATTTCTTTTGCAG
>JADRCC010558588.1:0-10189 GCA_019843855.1 Hylomyscus alleni | reverse complement strand
GCCCCTGAGAAAGTGTCGGTGAAGCTGAAGATGTGCGAGCCATCGGACACGTTGAAGAAGGACAGCTTCCCCGCCTCGTAGTCCAGCAGGACACCTACCCTCCGGGGAGGCACGCGCGGCGCCAGTGCCACGCGATGCGGGTCCAGCACGAAGTACTCGCAGCGGTTCCACAGCCCCATCACCCAGTAGCCCGCCGCCGGGCTCAGGCGCGCGGGCCCGGAGCGCTCCACCGACTCCAGACAGGCGCCCAGGAACCAGCGGCTGCGCCGGCCCACGTGCACCTCCCAGTAGTGGCGGCCGCTGGAGAAGCGCTCCCGGCTCAGCACGCACGTCTGCTCCGAGAACCGCTGCGGGTCGCCGGCAGCAGTACTGGGCACCCTCAGGCGGGAGGACACGCTCTTGCGGTTGTTGGAGACCTCCAGGCTAGGGTGCGCTGTGGCGGGATCTAAGGTCACATCCACTGAGCAGATGCTTAAGGTTAGTACCTGGTGAGGAAGGTCCAGAAACCTCCCCTTCTTTCCCTCCCACTCCCCTGCTCTCTCCTCTTCTCTGCTCTCATTTGGCCTCTCCTCTGCTCCTCGGAAAACTTCTAGTTTCACCAGTTGGAGCAACTGTCGGAATCACACCCCTTCCCACCCACCGACTCTGTCAACCACCCCTCTTCCCAGAGCATCATGCAGATATTTCCTGAAGCCAACTCCTTTCCTGAAACCCATGCTTAGGTTCCAAATGAGGTAGGTGCATGAGTAGATTGACCGGGAGGGAGCCAAGCCTTGAGCAACGAGGAGACAGATATTTGCTGGTTGTTCTGTGTCCTCTGGTCCTATCGCCCAGTCTGAACATCAGTGCTGTGCCTCTGCCTTACAGCAATTTTAGGACTCTTAAAACTACAGGGAGCCTCTGAGATCATCCAGGGACCTAACACTCCAGCATCCATGCCCCCAAACACACCCACTTGATGGCTGAGAGAAACTGGAGGGTACCCACCCACCCATTTCTTGAGACAAGGTCTCCCTTTATAGCCCTGGTTGATCTTGACTTATGATCAAGATGATCATGAGCTTGATCTCAGCCTCCCAAGTGCTGGGATTTCATGTGTGTATCATCATGCCTGCCTGAAGGGTCCTTCTCTGACATGATCAGAGAGGTTCCTTTCAGAGTCTGTCTTTTTTTTTTTTTTTTTTTTTTTTTCTGCAAAAGATCCCAGAAGCAGCCTTCCTATTAGGGAACATGTATGCCCATATGAATGCATGCAGCATGTTGTATGCATAACGTGTTCTTTTCCAGGATATGGACTTGGCTCCTGGAAAAACCCTTCCTCTAAAGTCAGGTCTCTCTGCATCTATTCTGTGCAAGACCCAGCCCAACCTGTCCCCAGTCACATTTGGAAGCGTCAGGTTCTTACCTGCATATTGCTGGGCTGCTCTCCATTCTGAAACCAAAGAGAGAGAGAAGGGACTCAGAGGGTTCAGCCACATTGGGACCCATAGGATAGCTTCCCTGGCTTAAGAGCATCCCACAAATTAAAAGACCTCATCTCTACCTCTGTATTGGACCGGGCAAAGGTCTAAGCAGTGCTAGGTTCTACCAAAGAACTGTGCAGCCTCCAGTTACGTTGGGAAGATGCAACACAGGGCCAAGGAACCTTGGTATCCTAAAGCATGGGAATGAAACCCAGCCGCCTGCCCAAGCTCAGTCCTGGAGGCCCTGCTGAGCTGAACTCTGTCCTAAGATGTCTTCTAGATGCCCAGTCTTCCCTCTGAAAAGAGTTGATCCAAAACAATAGAAGACATGTTTTGTTTTGTTTTGTTTTCAAAGCACTGGGGGAACTCAATCAGAACAGCCAATGGAACTTTTAAAGATGCATAGCTGTTACCTGGAATAGTTCTACCAAATGCTGATTCAACGTTGGTTTGCTTGTGAATTTAAAATCATTCATTCATCTAAATCAATTTGAGAATTTTTTTTTATAAAGGTTTGTTAGCTTTAAAAAGGAAGTAGATATGGGGAAGGAACACTTGAACTTCTGGATGCTATCAAGGCCATAATAGTGATAATGAGCAGGGGAGGTGAGTCCTTGGACAAGCCCATCTGGACTGAACATACACTGAAGTGGAACCCTTACCTCGATGGGGAAATTATGGTTGGTGCACTAAATGGCATTGAGAAGACCCATTCACTGCACACAGACAAGTCAGCGGACTCATTCTTACCTCACACCCAGAGTATGAGGAATTCTGTAAGGTTAATAACCTACACATTAAACACGTCACTTTGCAGTTTGGATATGAAACATTGCCCAATGGCCCTGAGTTAAAGGCTTCGTCCTCAGCTCTGCACTATACGGAATCTTAAAGAGGGACAGCCAAAATGAAAGTCTTCTGGCCATCTGGAGGTATTGAGAGTCTGGCCCTCCCGTTTTTTCTCTTTGCTTCCTGCCTACTGTGTGGCAAGCAGCTTTCTCTACTTCACACTCCCTGCTTGCTGCTGTGACGTGCTGCCTTGCCACAGCCCGAGTGACCGTGGATCCATCACCCTTAAAACTGTGATTCTAAGTAAACCTTTGTTCACTGCAAGTTTACTGTATCAGGTGTTATGTGACACTAGTAGAAGGTAAGAAATACACTATACATTAATAAAAGAAATTGTAAGACAATTATCATCGAGGGATCCTTAGCAAAGGTGTTCAACAAAATTTCAGGAACATAAGCCATAAGGTACAAGTTTCGATGAATTAATCTTTATCAAAAGTAAAGTGATAATCTCTCTTTAATAAAGGGAACATGAACAAGGCTAACAGTAAATGACACAGTAGCAAAATGAATCCATGTTGTTTAATATCAATAATATGTGTGTGTGTGTGGGTGTGTGTGTGTGTGTGTGTGTGTGTGTGCACCACACACCATATAGGAATCTCAAAACCTTAGCATCCAGAGAGGACCCACTAATAAAAGAATGAGAAAGTGTTTATCTCTATGGGCCAGCAAATTTAGAGAGCTAGCTCACACAGGATGCAGGTGTGCAGAGCCTCACCATGTGGATGGCAGGAAGATGGCTTTCTGGGAAACCTTTGTCTGGTCATCATCCTAATCTCCCTTCCTGGTTACACTTCCTAGAGAAGCAAGGTGATAGGACAACACACTTTGGGCTTATTCAGTGTGGTTTGCAGTGGCGTGCAGTGAGAATCAGCAAGAAGAAGCAGACCTAACATACACAAGATGGATATTTAAACAGTAATACACGTATGAAGCAAGGGACAGACGGCACGAGGTTATGATGTTTACAAAAACAAAAACAAACAAAAAACTCCCTATGACGCAAAGTAGATACCCAAGTTTGCAAGAATGTATACAACATAAAATATACATCAGACTGTTGGCCTTATGGAGGGAATATAGGCCCTTATTACATTGTCAGGTTCTAAGAAATTACTTTTCCCTAAGTCTAGCATTTAGGCAAAATCCAGCATTCCCCCTGGGATTTAAGAAGAGAGTTCATACTTGCTAAAAGGGGTCATTCTCCTTATATGTGGCAAAAGCAACATATATTTCTTCCTTTTACCTATGTCTGTGGTGCTTATTAGCATATCAAGGTCTATGCTAGGCTCTAGGGTCCCTCAATCCTGGCTGATATACCTTTTCCAGCTTCTGCTCCCCACATTGCTCAGACATTTTGGCTATACACTTGTTTCCCCTCTTGGTTTTGCTCTTGGCTCTGCTCCTGGACCTCTCTTCTTCCATTTGCCCTCTCTCCCATTCCTCCTTTCTTCTCTTCCTCTCTTGCTCTCCATCACTGCCCCTTTCCTCTCATGGTTCAGTTCAGTCTGGATTATTTTAGTTTTCTCTGGCTGTACTCTCCCTCACGTGTACAATAAAAACCTTCTCCTCAACCATACCCAAGAACGGCCATGTCTTCAGTCTCATTCAGGTATGAAGGTATATTTAATTATATAGTAGCATGTCGACTCCAGACCCATAGGAAGTTTGAGGGGGGAACATCAGAAATTCAGGTGACTATGGTGTGTAACTCTTAGGTTTCAAACGAGCAACCAACAGCTGAGGTGCCTATCTAACATATCAAAACAGACCTGGCCACCAGGTTCTCCCAGTATCCCTCAGTCCCTACCTGTTAAAGGTTATGGCTGGCATATCCCACCCCCTACTTAAACTTCTCCAGCCAAGAGAGAAAGGCTGGGCTGCCCGTTCCCCAGCTGCCATTTATAGCAGTATAGAATCCAGCCATTTTGGTATCCAGTTCTCTTTTGGTCTTCCTGGCTGCTACGCCTGGTTCACCTCCCTCCTCTCTGCCTTCCTTTCCCCAGCTCTCCTCACATGGCTCAAGGGCATGTCCACTCTGGACTCTCCCTTTTATCAACAATAAACTTCCTCCTACGCCATTCCTAGGACCACTCATGTCCTTTCCTTTTTATTTGTTTTTTTTTTTTTTTTTTTTCCATTCAGTAACCAGGATTAGAAACAATGTTCTTCCACATGTAACCTTGGGACAATAAGTATAAATATACAAGTAAAACGTGGGCCTGACCTCTACCAAGTACAATATGCATACAACGTGGGAAGTACAGGAAAGAAAATGAAAGCACCGGACAAGAGTGTGATGTTGCCAAGTAGAGAGTAACTGGCTAGTGATAGCTTGACCTGCATTTTTGGTTTGTTTGCTTGCTTGCCTGTGTTACTTAAAAATGGTGTGGAAGTCTTAGGATTCGTTAGAAACCAGGCTTGGGGTCTTGATCAATGCTCAGGCTGGTGGGAGATGGTGTGTTAACTGTGGAGATGCCGGGGAAGCCGCAGTGGCTGAGACAGCCACATGATCAGAAAGTACCCCGTACAGAACCCCAACCCTGGGCTGCTCCTCTGTGATGTTTGGTAGACATATCAAATGCATTTCCAACTTAGGGCATTTTCAGTGGGTTTAGAAAGATGATTCCATCATGGAAGTCAGGGAGCCTAGTGAGACACAGTAGGAGAGAAAGGGGCTTTACTCACCAGCCTGGCCCTCAGATCTTCTCCAGTCTGAAGCAGCAAAGGAAAAGATGGATTAGAAAGTCAGATCACCACATTTTTTTTTTTTTTTTTTTTGGACTCTAGTGGCCCAGTTACCCCTTTCCTCGACACCCATGCAGCCAGCCCGGGTGTCATACTTCGTTGGGAGAAGAGAGGATACATAAATAGTCAGGTACAATAGCAGACAGAAAGGGATGCTTCTGGGGTGGGGAACACTTACCAAGCTCTGTCTGAAGTTTCTCTGCAAGCAAAACAGAGAGGTGTCAACCTTCTGATGCAAACACATTCCTTCACCTCAGGTCACTTCTCTCTGCAACTCTACCTTTGATGCCCCATTGCCCTGTCGGAGGCTCATCCCCAACCCTCCAGAGCCTTTATCCTATCTTTATTTCAGAGGAAGAAATCACCGGGCACTGGACCTGGGAGGAACAACAGGCTTGGTTCTAAAGGGTTTCTCCCCTAGGCTCCAACTGGGTGGAGAGGAGTTTATTCTTTCTAAAACCAAAAGATGTTCCTGGTGTTTGTATGATGGTGGGGGGTGGGGCACATGAATAAGCTCAGGAGCAGAGCGCAGCCTATGTCTCTTGGGGTCATTTGCTGCATACTTCATTTAAAGATAAGAAGGACATTGTAATTACTTTTTCCTGGCTAGATGTAAAGGATCTGACTCTCTAGAATATGGTCCTCTGGTCTCTGCATCTTCTGTATTCTTTAAAAACAATCAGTATACTAATTCTGACTGGGATCTTGATGACTCATTCCAATGTTTTGTTTTGTTTGTTTGTTGTTTTGGTAGGGGTTTTTGTTGTTGTTGTTGTTGTTTTCTTTTATGTTTTTGTTTTTGTAGGATTGGGTAGGCAGTGAGACCCAAGGAGCTCGGGTCCTCACCTCCCTCTGTACGTCTCTCTGCTACACCACACCCCTCGATGGTTTTAAGCTGGTGTGTTCCAATGAGAGGAAAAGTAATTTACCAGAGTGTTCCCATTCTAGTGCAAGTTCAAGGGTCGTTCCTCACAGTGGCATTTGGGTTAAAAGAGAAAGGTCGATTCCAGGAAGATGAGCTGGGGGAAGGAAGTCAACCCTCCAATGGGGTGTGTTCAGAGGTTCTCCTGTTGAATGAACCCTGAAGCTGGGACCCACCGGCAGCATATCTCAGTCTGACTGAGGGAGGAGAGGCAGGCAAAGACATGAGGAGAACCAGATGGGTGTCATCCTTCTCTCCCTCAAAGGAGCCCAGTCACTTTGACTGCCCTTTTCTGGCCAGATAAGCATACTTGTCCTATAGCCTGCCCGGGGGTGAGGAACCCAAAACTTACTCAACCATGTAATTAGTTTTTTTTTTTTTTTCTGGAGACAAAAGGAATAGAGGATGCTTTCAGAGTGGGGAATGACCAGGCAGGACAGATTATGAACACAGGGACCTCATTCCCTCAAGGTATGCAGATTCAGCCCTGTGCGTCTGGGAGCCAGCCTGGATGCCTGGACACAAACAGCTTAGCCAACTCAGTCCTTCCCTCTCTCTGCTCTGCTAGTCCTAGATGCCCCCTCCAAGGCTGAGGTCTTGCCTTGGAAACCTGGGTCCTGCTCCGGATGTGGGGATAGAGGGCACCACCTCCGACTTACCTCGGACCTTCTCTCCCTGCTTCACCCGGTTTTCTGAAAGGAAGAAGGAATGCGAAGAGCTGAGTAGGGAACTTGCTCTTGCTCTTTTCAAGCTCTCCTTCCAGACTGGGTTGCCTTCTGCCCCTCCCCGCACCCCTCCACACCTCCCGTACCTCTCCTCTCCCTCGCTCCCCTCTCCCCTGTTTTCCTATTGAAAGATTGGATGTTAGACTCCCTGGTGGGCAGACCGGGGAGAGGGACCATAGGTAGGTAATATAAAGGTACCAAGATGACCAGCTTCTTTCTCAACCTCCTGCCTTGAGACAAAAAAGCCTGACAGCTTTTGTCTGCCACCAGCAGGATCCCTGCTGGGGGACTGGCTCTACAGGTTCAAAGCCTGATCAGAACACCTCACATAGCCTTTGTGGACCAAACAACTGTCCCATCTGTCCTCAAACCAAGCGGCCATAGAGTAGGGGAGGAAGATTCTTCAGAGGATTTAAAAGCCCCGTCCTCCTCGGGAAGAGACAGGATTTTTTTTTCCCCTTGACTTTTCGAGTGCCCCCTCTGCCCACCCTTAGCTTCCCAAAGGTCTTTTTCTCTGTGAGGTTTCCCTGCGGCTTCCTCTTCTGTTTCAAGTCCCGCCCCCGCCTCACATAGTTCTTTAACTGGCAGGGGAAGACGAACCCTATCAGACCCCTACCTAGACTGTATCATTATGGAGCAAAACCGGCTCCAGGGCCTGACTCATACCTTGGAAGCTCCGCTGCTTGTAAAAATACCGCAGCGCCAGCACGGTGAGCACAATCAGACAGAGCGGCAGGACCACCAGGGTTCCCACAAACGCTTTCTTCCAGGGGGACATTCTGGGAAGGAATACATCTGGAAAACGGTTACCACACGGCGTTAGTTGTCTCGACTTAGGCTCTACTAGCCACTGAAGCAAGAATGTCTTGGACCCCGCATCATGATGTCTTGAGTGATCTTAGGGTAGCCAGTTACACCCGTCAGTGGGAGCCTCTCTAACCAGGTATAAACCGAACGCGAATGCCGCTGAGCAGCCTTCACTCCAGGTAGGATCAGGTGCAATGGCAGAATTCACTACTGTGGGGGAAGGGAAGGCTGTGAATTGAAGATAAAGGATGGGTCCTGGTTCGAGTATGCGACAGCCAGCATGCTGGCACTGTGTTTTTGCCTGCCCCAAAATGAACTGCTCTATCCCAGTTATTAGCGTGCTCAGACCTGAGTAATAATTTATACAGGTCCCCTGTGACGACTAAAGAAACTTAATATGAAGCCAGGGGTCCCTTAAGTGACATTGACCTTTGGGGGATGCTAGTGGTCCGCCGGTGAGAGGAGAATAGGAAAATGGGCTCTGGGGTATTAATAGCTGCCGTTGCTTCTGTACAGCTTGCTTATCACTGTGGGAAAGGGATGCAATGGCCTTTTTATTGTTATATAGAGGAAAAGTCAGAAACAACTGAGGGAAGTAAACCGATTTTCCTGCCCAGCTGTGGATTCCATGGATAGCTGTGAACACACACCTTTCTGATGTCTGCCTTAAAAAACCCCACCTCCATCTCCCTTCCACACAGCATGCTCTTTGGCTCTGAGGCTGCCTGCTGTCCTTCTGTGAGCAGTAAGAATAAATTCATTTACTCTGAATCTGAAATAAATCTAAGTCTCTGGTTTCTCCCAGTGGGTTCGGATGCCACAGCACTGGTATGCCCTTCAGCTCTCCACCATTTATAGCTGGGCGTGGGGGGGGGGAACAATCTCACTTTTCCAGCTCTGAACCTACACTTGAAGGCGTCCAGGATCCAAACTGTTTTTAACCTGGCCGGGGAATCCACAGGTTGTCATTTGCTTCCTGGCATTTGCCTCAGTTCTCACACCGCTGGAAGAATTCCCAACAAAGCCAATAGCTGCTTAGCTACAGTAGCAACCCGAGCAAGCCCTGTGTTAGCTTAAATGAAAATGGCTCCATGATACCAACCCAACCTTGAAACCTTTGACCTACAGTTTGTCTTGCCTACAAATTGTGCTGTAGTAAATGTGGTGCAGAAATTGGTGGAGTGACTGACCAATGACTAGTCCAGCTTGAGACTCGTGCCATGAGAGGGAACCCATGCCTAACACTCTCTGGAGAGCCAAAAACCAGAGGCTGGATAGCCTAGAGACCCAGGATAGAAGCAAACATGACCAACAAAGAAAAAAAAGGTGCATGAAGTGATTCCAAATGATACTCGTAGACTGGAGCCTAGCGTAATCATCCTCAGAGAGGCTCCACCAGCAACTGGTGGAAACTGATTCAGAGAGCCTCAGCCAGACATAGGCGGAACTCGGGAAATGTTCTGAAAGAGGGGGAGGAAGGTTTGTAGGAAACACAGAGATCAAGGGCACCACAAGAAAACCTACAGAATCAGCTAACCTGGGCTCATAGAAATTCTCAGAGACTCAACTGCCAACCAGGGAGCCTGCATGGGACGGGCCTAGGCTCTCTGTAATATGTTATGGTTGCGTAGCTTGGTCTTCTTGTGTGATTTCTAACAGTAGGGGGGTAGATGCTGTCTCTGACTCTTTTGCCTGCTTTCGGGACCCTTTTCTTTCTACTGGGTTGACTCATCCACCCTTAAATTGAAGGGAGGTGCTTAGTCTTACTGCAACTTGATATGCCATGTTTGGTCGATGTCCATCGATAGCCTGTCCTTTTCTGAAGGGAAACAGAGAAGGAGTGGATGACGGGATGGAGGGAGTGGGGTATGGGAGTAGAGGAGAGGGGGAAAGTACAGTTGGGTTGTAATATATGAGAGAAGAATAAATAAAAGACAATCAAAACAAGGAAAATGGCCCACAATAGGCTCATAGGAAGTGGCATTACCGAGGTGTGACTTTTTGAAGGAAATGTGTCACTGAGAGTGCCTTCGAGGTTTCAGAAGCTCAAGCCAATCTCAGTATCTCTCGCTCTTTCTCTGCCACTGACTGTCTATCCAGATGTAGAACTCCAGGGTACCTTTTCAAAACCTGGGTTCCACCATGCTTCCCACCATGATGATATGGACTAAACCACTGGAACTATAAACCTGACCTAATTAAATGTTTTACTTTATAAGGGTTGCCTTGCTCATGGTGTCTCCTCACAGCAATAAAACCCTAACTAAGACAAGCCCCAAAGGTAGGGTGCAGTTTGGTGCTGACTGTAGTCCAGGGCAGCTCCCAGAGTGGCCAGGATGAAGGGATGAAGACAAAGCTAGAGCATAACTCTGCAGAAACACGTGTCAGCTTAATAATTTTGTGTCTGTGTGATCTAATTATTCAGAGATGATACTTTATTGCAGAGGGTTGTTTACTTTAAAAAAATATTTTTAACCTTTAGAAAGTACAGTAAACTAAGGTGGAGATTGCTCAGTGTTAAAGAGTCCTGGATCCTCTTCCGGGGTCTCACATAAGAGATAGGCATCAAACCAAGAACCTACGCCGCCTCCCCTAAGCCATGCATTATTGTATAGATGACTTCTAGGCCAATCAACACGGAGCTTTTGATGATTAAAAAGGCCAGTGTGGAC
>JADRCC010558583.1:0-11237 GCA_019843855.1 Hylomyscus alleni | reverse complement strand
GTATTCTTTTTTTGTTTTACACACGTCCATACATATTAGCTATACACATCACTATGTGTCTTTCTTCCTCAAGCTATAGCTGATTATCTAGTTTAAGCTGAACCTATTAGATTCCCTTGTCTGGGAATCTGTCCCGTCATTTACTGTTAGAACTGAAAGAGGGCACAGGGCTTGGGACCTCTCCCTGACAATTAATAGAGAAAGGGGAAGACACAAAAAGAGGAACAAATGATCTATAAAATAGAAACAAAAGATCAATAGAAGTAGAAATAGGCTAAAAGACAAAAATAAAGGACTAAAAGTTTAACAATGTGTTCAGATTTTACAGAACTGGGTCACATGGAAGATCTGAACCCAGACACATGTTTGATTCTCTCTCTCTCCCTGTGTGTGTGTGTGTGTGTGTGTGTGTGTGTGTGTATGTGGGGGGGGGCTCTAAGAGTTTCTGTGCCAGCAAGACTCTACTGAATTGCTTTTTAGAAATGAGATTAATTGTTCATTGTACAAATGTAATTTGACAACTTATTTCATGTCAGAACTTTGCTAGGTATAAAGGACATTTTGTTGAATAAGAAGCTTCTGTTCCCTGCATCGCAGGTTAACGTTTGAGCGATTTTCACAGTCGATTGCTATTGACTGGCATATGTATTTGGGTGAGTTTGCTTCGTGAAATTTACTGATGTGTGATTGCTGCAGAGTGTAATCCTTGATATATGACAAACAAAACGTAACTTCCTCTCCGTGCTAGCCACTTTTCAGAAAGACCAGTCTTGACAAGCTGCATGGTAGCATATCAGATTTCAACAACAGAATCCCCTCAGCAGCTGTTTGTCTCCTCTCTGCCTTACTCTGTATCTACTGTGTATGCTTTGGCCTGTCTTAAAATGCTTTCCTTTCAAGCCTCTCTTTTTACCCTTTGGATTATTTTTTTTTCATTTTTATTGGATATTTTATTTATTTACATTTCAAATGCTACTCCCCTTCCCAGTTTCCCCTCCATAAGCCCCCTATCCCCTCCTCCCTCCCCCTGCCTCTATGAGGGTGCTCCCCCACCTGCCCACTCATTCCTGCCTCAGCAGCCTAGCATTCCCTATCCTGGGTCATGAAGCCTCCAATGGACCAAGGGGCTCCCCTCCCATTGATGCTCATGAAGGCCATCCCCTGCTACGTATGCAGCTGGAACTATAAATATCCCCCTGTGTACTCTTTGGTTGGTGGTTTTGTCCCTCAGAGGGTTTGGGGCAGGGGGTTCTGGTTGGTTGATGTTGTTCTTCCTATGAGGTTGCAAACCCCTTCAGCTCCTACAGTCCTTGCCCTAACTTCCCCATTGGGGTCCCCATGCTTGGTCCAATGTTTGACTTGTGTACATCACATCTGTTATTGGTCTAGCTCTAGCAGAGCCTCTCTGGGGATAGCTATACCAGGCTTCTGTCAGTAAGCACTTCTTGGCATCAGCAATAGTGTCTGGGTTTGGTGTCAGCAGACGGGATGGATCCACAGGTGGGGCAGTCTCTGGATGACCTTTCCTTCAGTTTCTGCTCCACTCTTTGTCCCTGCATTTCCTTTTGACAGGAGAAATTCTGTATACATATTTTTGCCTGCAGTGTTTCAGCCAGCTCCTATCAGACCGGCTTGCTGAGAATATGTGTGTAGGGTTTTCCGATGCATTGCCAACAGACCCCTTCCTGAGACGGATGTGTGAAGTGAACACTTCTCTCCTACATCTGCCTCCTAGCTCCCTGTAACCCAATGTCCAGACTCCCTATACAAACAAAACAAACAAACAAATAAACAAAACCCCCCAAACACCTGATCAACTGTAGTCTTCACTGGTTTGTATCTCAGTAACTTCCAACCACATTAAAGAGACAGCATTCTCTGAGAGTGTTTCCTAACTGGACATATTTCTTTTTAGCCTGTAAAGCCTTTCTCTGGATTTCTGTTTTGTAAGCTGTGTGATTGTGTGTGTGTGTGTGTGCACATGTATGTGGAGCATCATGGCCAGGTGTGGTGCCTTTTTGAACCCTACAACAACTCAGACAGAAGTACAACCTCCTCCATAGAGACTGGCTAAACGATAAGAAGAAAGGACTAAAAGCTTAGCATATGTGTCCAGATTTTACAGAACCTGGTCATATGGAATAGCTGAGCCCAGACACATAATTCATTTGCATTTAGTGTGAAGCATATGTTGAATAATGTAAAAACCTGATGGAAATAAAATTCATATGACATGAAATTAACTGTTTAATCATTTATGGGTATAATCTGATGATTTTTTTTTTTTTTGGAGTAGTATAAACGTTCTAAAACCAGGATTTTGAATCTATCCAGCATTTTGGCATCTCTGGATCATATTGAACAAAAAGGACTTCATAAATAAAGCTGATTACACAATGTTTGTGCATGGCTTTTACTATATCCACCAGTACAAGTGGGCAAAACCAAACAAAAACAAAAACCTTTAATATGATAATCCTAGTTGTATGGTATCCTGTTTCGAGAGCCTTTTATTATTTAGGAAGGGCTGGAGAAGTGGTTGAGCAGTTAACAGCAAGTGCTGAGAATCCAGGGGACACAAGTACAGTTCTGAGTAGCCATGCTATGGCAGGTGCCTCACAACGTCTCATAACTCCAGATCCAGGAAGTCTGACACCCTCCTCTCAGCTCCATACTTACACACATATGGCAGACGTGTGTACACATGCACATACATGAATGTAAATTTTAAAATAGAAATAAATCTTTAAAAGCCTCTAACAGGTCTCCAAATGAGATCACTAATAAAAATTAAACATATCTAAATAATAGAACTTCAGTACCTGGCTTGACAAGAGGTAGCTGGAGTTCTCAGTGAGTTCCCATGATGCTCAGCAGATTTGTTTGTCTTCCTTCCTTCCTTCCTTTCTTCCTTCCTTCCTTCCTTCCTTCCTTCCTTCCTTCCTTCCTTCCTTTCTTTTCTTTTTTTCATTTTATTTTTATTCATTCACTTTACATTCTGCTCACTGCCCCTCCTCCTGGTCACCCCCTCCAACAACCCTTCCCCCATCCCTCTCCCCTTATCCTCTGAGAGGGTGGGGACCCTCTGGGTTCCCCCTTCTCCTGCTCCCCGCCCCACCCCCAGCACACCAAGTCTCTGTGAGGTTAGGTGCTTCTTCTCCCACTGAGGCCAGACAAGGCAGCCCAGCTAGAAAAACATATCCCACAGACAGGCAACAGCTTCGGCTCCAGTTGTTCGAGACCCACTTGAAGACCAAGCTGCACACCTGCTACATTTCATTAGGTAGTTTCCAATTGTCTTAGCGTGCTTTGTCCTTGAAAATATTCTTTTTCACAATTGTAGGAGCTGCCAAAGAAATGACAGGAATAAAGCATGATCTCAACTCGAGGGATATTCGTCTCTGGAAAAACAGGACTAGGATGGTAAAGATGTGATCCGGTTCTCCTGTAAGTCGGATGTCAGGTTGCAGATGCACGCCTTCCATGAGGAAAACAGCAGTAACATTTATGCCTGGTGAAAGGGAATCCCAAACACACCAAAAAAAAAAAATCACCCATTTTCTAAGAAGACTTGAAATCTATTCTCCAGTTTTTGTATCAAGCAAGAAAGCAAAGGTATGTTTTCACTGACCCCAGGACTGTTTTTAGCCATTGTGTGGAAAAGAATAAATGCTTTCCTTCATTTGAGCTTCTCATAGTTTCAGCTTCATTGAGAAGGATTTGAAATGTGTTGATAAATTGGGTTTCACCTTGAAAAGAGATGTTTAACTCACTGAGTGGTTAAATCCACTAAACTCCCTAAATCCACAAGCCAGATTTTATCTTTAAGTTCTGGCACAAACTTTTTAAAGGCAAAGAACTTTATTAGCTTTTTATTGGAGCCTTCATGAGCTAGGGTGGCACAGCATTCAATAGTTAATTTAGCTGTGTGGGCTTGAACTCTCACACACTTGAAGCCCCATACTACTATAAAATTAGAGCCACAATGCATACAAACAGACAATGCAAACATATGTTTGTTGAGTGACACATTGTCATGTTCAAAGCTTATGACTGAAAATTGTGCAATAGAATTATAAACAAAAATTCATAAAATATCACCTAACATTTTAAGTTTTTAGTTCTGTTCTTCACATTTATAACTATCCTAGAACACATGTGATAGGTTAGACACACCCCACTGGACTTCAGGGTACTGCTCTTAATGTTCAAAGAAACCCAGAACCCTTTCAGTTCTTCCTTTCTCCTATCCCCTGAGCACCATTTTTTTTTCTTTTTGGTTTTTCAAGACCAGGCTTTTCTGTGTAGCCCTTGGCTGTCCTGGAACACACTCTGTAGACCAGGCTGGCCTCGAACTCAGAAATCCGCCTGCTTCTGCCTCCCAAGTGCTGGGATTAAAGGCATGCGCCACCACCACCGCCCAGCTGGGCATCACTTTCTGTTAACAGTTTTTGCTGTTATTTGTGGCCTTTTGTGACTGGCTTCTTTCTCTTAGCACAGCAGTGGTGGCACATGCCTTTAATTCCAGCACTTGGGAGGCAGAGGCAGGCAGATTTCTGAGTTTGAGGCCAGTCAAGGCTCAGAGTGAGTTCCAGGACAGCCAAGGCTACACAAAGAAACCCTGTCTCAAAAAACAAAAACAAAAACAAAGAACAAAAAACAAAAACAAAAACAAAAAACTCTTCCTAATGCTACAACCCTTCAGCATAGTTCCTCATGTTGTGGTGATCCTCCCACACATACTCCCCATAAAATTATTTTGTTGCTCTTTCATACCTAAAATTTTGCTACTGTTATGAATTGTAATGTAATATGTAAATTAATGTAAATATCCAATATGCTTTATATTGGATAGGTGACCCTCAAAGGGGTTGTGACCCACAGGTTGAGAACTGCTTCCTTAGCCTAATGCTTCCAAGGATCATTCATGTGGTAGTATCTATCAGTAACTCACTCTTTTTTATGATACTATACAGAGTCTGGTGCTGTGGTACATTCCTTTAATCCCATGACTCAGGAGGGAGAACCAGGCAGATTGCCGTTAGTTCAAGGCTAATGTGATCTACACAGTGAGACCCTGTCTCAAAAGAAACAACAAAACAAAACACAACAAAACAAAAGGCAGACAACAGGACCAACTCTAGTGGTAACTGTTCAGCCATGCTCCATCTGTCCTATGGCCATGCCTCATTTTGTTTACTAATTCATCAGTTAGAAGACATTTATGTTTCTCTCTGGTTACTTCAAGTAATACTGCTGCAGATATTCATGTGCAAATTTTCTATTGATAGATGTTTGTGGTTATATTTGGAATAGGTCAAGGAACAAAGCGCTAGGGTAGTTAATATTGTAAATTGTGACTTTTGAAAAACTGGCATCTCCCACCCACACCCAGAGTACTGCATATTCTTCATTCCTGCTGTGAACAAACACATGAGGAGTTCAACTATACCTCTTTACTAATAGTGGTAACAGGCATTCTAGTGAGTAGAAAATAATGTGCTTTATTGTTATTATTATTATATAGCACATAATAATTTATTATAATCATTATTATTTGTTACTCCTGTGCATTTTATTTATGTATACACCTTTCTTTTTGAAGAAAGGCCTATTCTAATGATTAGCTAATTTTGTGTTTGTGTGGATAAGCTCATGGGTCTGTGGGAAGGGAATATGTGTGTGCACTTACATGTAAGAAGTGAATCGCAGGAGTTAGTTTTGGGATCTATTTGATTTGATTTTTAAGACAGAGTCTCACCCTGAAGCTTTGCTTCCCCAGCACTGGCCTTAAAAGCTTGTACTACCAAGCTTGACTTTTTAAATCATGGGTTTGGGAGGTAGAAGGGAGTCAGGCCCTTGTGCTTGCTGGCTGAGCACCTCCAAGCCTTGTTTGTCTAGCTTTGAGTGGGGCTATTTGCTTTATTCTTGACTTGTGAAAGCTCTCTCTATATTCTGAATTGTAGATCTCCATCCGATAGATGAGTTGCTTATATTGTCGCCATTCCATGAGTTGTCTTCTTGCTCTTGATAGAAGATTGGGACCCAGGTAGCCTGCCTTGCTTGCTCTCTGCTTTGAAGCTTACACTATTGATGACACATATAAGAAATTGTCACATGGACTTGAGAGATAGCTTAGTGGTTATGAATATTGGCTACTTTCCCAGAGGACCTGGGTTTAATTTCCAGCACCCACATGGTAACTCGCAACTGTTTGAAATCAAGTTCTAAGGGATCTGACACCCTCTTTTGGTCTTTAAAAGGTTTTTGACACCTTCTTTTGGCCTTCATGGGCACCAGGCATGCACATGGCACAGATACACAGACAAAATACCCATACACACAAATAAAATAAAAAAATAAAGAAATTGGCACCTACCATCAAGCTATGTCACAACTGTTCCCTTCTGAGTTTTACAGACTTAGCACTCGCTTTTGTGACATCACTTGATCCATTCAGAGAAAACTCTTGTATATCATGTGGGGTGAAGATCTGACCACTCTCTTGTATGTTGTCAATTGTATCAGCACCATGTTGAAATTGTAATTTATATACCAAGGCAACTCTTATAAAGGGAAGCATCATTTAATTGAGGCTGGTTTACTGTGTCAAAGGTTTAGTCCATTATCATCAAGGTGGAAATCCTGGCACCATGAAGGCAGACATGGTGCTGGAGAAGGAGCTGAGAAGTCTACATCTTCATCCACAGATAGCAAAAAGGGACTGTGTTCCACACTGGATGGAGCTTGAGCGTAGGAGACCTCAAAGCTTGCCTGCCACAGTAACACATTTTCTCCCAAAAGGCCACACATCCTAACAGAGCCAGTCCATATGGTCAAGGTTTCAAACACATGAGTCTGTGGAGGCCATACCAATTGAAGCCACAATATAAATGTATATTTTAACAAGGCCACATATATATGTATTTCATTACTGAACTCTGAACTTTCAATCTTATTCCACTGACATGTTTCCATACACATAAGCAGCATCACATATTCTTTTTGATTACTGCACTTTTGTGGCAAATTTCAAAATCTGGAAGCATGAGCCATCAAAGTTGGTTCTTGCTTAGCTTAATAATTGTAACTTAAAGTAAATAAATTGTAATTTAAAGTAACTGAAATAATATGTATTTATTTTTGTACCAACTAAAATTAGACTTAATAATTTAGGAAGAAAATGAAGAATAAAAGTATTTCCACTGGTTACTAATCCACTGCTAATGTTTTGAAGTATCCTTCCAGTTTCACACATATATCTGTATGTACATATGTAAGTACATATATAATACATAATTAATACACATAAACTGCCATGAACAGACACTTCTGTTGTACTTTGCCTTTCCCACACACAACATTAATGAGTTTTGCACGTGACTAGACTTTCTGGGTAAGCATCACTGTAACAGGTGTACTCTCTCATGTGGTGGCATGATTATTAGGTCTTTTCCTTCAGGGGGAGAGAGAGGCTATTTTGAGTGATTTGAGTGTCATAAGTAATAAATTTGCTTTTTGTGCACCCTGGTGATTTTTAGGCTAGCTGGCTAGAAATAGAATTACTAATAAAGACCCACTGAGGACTCTTCACTTTTATGTTCACACTATCATTTCCTGGGGAGATGTGTGGATTCTGAGTCCTTTTATCTGGATGCAAACACCTCAACTGTTTCTTTTGGAGAAATCTTTCTTCCCCAATTTTGGTCTGATTTGAAGTTTACTTTTCCCCCCTTGCAGATGCTTCAGGTTTTCCAGTAAATCAGATCTCCTCCGTTTCCCCTTTGTCTTTTCTTTCACTTGCTTTAAGTTGGAATGTTCTTATCTACAAAAGCTCCACAGAGATACCCATCTCTTCCACTTATTGTATTGCGCTGATTTGATTTCTCATTTACTATTTAATGTTTTATCTTTTGGGAAATATCTAATTAGATTCTGTTCCTGGAAATTTAACAAAACTCTTCCCTATCCTGTGGACTTTAAGTTAATTCCCAGTAAGGCCGATCTTTACTCATTCTTTCTTTTTGGGTTCATTTTTTTACATTTCGTGTGCACCTTTTTGGCTCCATCTAAGCTTTAGCATCACATGATCAATTTAAAAATACCACAATGTTTGGATTAGATTACATTAAACCTATAAGTTAAATTGACATCTTTATAGTATTATTTTTTCTATGCACACTATCATATATCCCTACTTTTTATGAGCCCCAACTAAGTCTTGTGATTTCCTTCATGTGGGTCATGCTTATCAGCACAGCCCTTGGGTTCCTGTGTCTTTTTAACATTGAAAATGAGAGAATTTCACTGTTTCTCTCTTCTAAATACATTCTCACTGATTTGCGGCAAATCTTCCAGTGTATATTTTGTTTTTCATAAGCATCTGGTCACGTCAGCTGGGATCTGATACATCACTGTTGCTTGGTGATGTTATTGGCATATGGTTATCCTGTTGTTTCTTCATTTTCAATAGCTATGCCTTGCCACGGGCCGGCCAGTCTGGGCCTCCCTCAACCTGTGGGGGAACAGGGTCCTAGTCAGGTAGACAAGGCGTTGGTGAAGAAATGACAAACAGAAACAGACACAAGGGAGTGCTGTAACTGAATGCAATTTGTACAAAATAGAAATCAGGCTTATATGGTATACAGAGAACAGGGCATACTACAGAAGTCACGTAGGCAGGAGATAGCTACATCAAGGTCAGTGAGAACAAGCGGCCAAGTGCAAGGTAGAGGAGCAGTGGTGTCCTTCTTCTTGGGCTGGGTTGTCTTGGCAACCCCAAGGTAAACTCTCAGGGTCTGTCTGAAGCAAATAGCTGAAGGTCACATTCTAGCATTCCTTGACTGTAACATAAATAATTAGTGGGGGAAGCCCTACAACTTCTAACTTCTCACTGGCAGTAAAACAGTTTTTCTGTCTTGTGTGAGACTGCTCTGATAATAAATGCCTAACTGCTATCTCTAACTCTTGAGACACCCTGTCTGGTAAGACTGCTTCTTAGTAAAAATTCCAGGCTAATTACAGCTAGGAAATCTATTAGGATTATTGAAACACTGTGAAAGCCAGGAAATAATGTTCAATCTCAGTTTTAGCTATAACGAAATATTTCTTAGGGCACTTTTATGCCCGAATAAAGAAAGCACGCAGATCTCTCCACAGACTTAGCAGAGATCAATCTGGAACACGTCCAAGTTAGGAGATGCCCACAACTGACTGAAATCCCCAGGAGACAAACTCCCTTTGGAGTTATAATGCCTCTTGTCTAGGGTTTTAACCCTGATACTGTAGACCTACTGGGGTAGTCAAGTGCGTGCAGCATCGCCTCCCTTTTCAAATATTAAGGAATGCTTTAGAGACATTATTTCATAAGAGGAGAGTCATGGGGAGCCATCACCTTGCTCCCCTGGCTTCTACAACTGCCTCTAATGCCCTTTTACTAATCACAGAACACATCGTTCTTTGTTTAAGACAAATACTCTTCGTATACCTAGTACATACTTGCAGTCCTCATTTGCTAAGAAACTTTAATGAAATTTGAATTCTATTACTATCTTGAAATGGTTCATGGAAACCACTCCAGTTGTTTCTGCTCCCTACAACTGATGGCCCTGGGCATGTGTGCACACACTCAGGTGCATGCTTCTTAATGCAGGTATTTCAACCGTTTGTAATCTATCACCTGTTTGATTTCTGGCTGAATTTTATTTTCCCACAAAGTGCTAGGGGGCTTTCCATACCTGTAAGAGGCACTGAACTAGCACTGTCCTTTGCTACAGCGACTGACATCCCCTCTTGCTGCAACTGTTCCAGCTCTATAGAACACAAAGGAGCATCCTGCCATTTCCTCTCATCTGGCACAGTTTGAGGATTTAGAGTCATTCCCAAAGCTTCCTGTTTCTTCCTCCCCTGGCTCACATTCCCCCAGCCTGTTCCACTCTACGACACTGTGTCACCCCCTTCTCATCCATGTTGCTTTCTTGAGCCATGGAAAGAAATGCAGGCTGACATTATCTTCTTGTAGCCTGTGATGATACCCAGAATCCATTGTGAATGTTATAAAAATGTTGTGAATGTTTCATCTCAAAGGGGTTCCCCAAAAGCACAAAAGGGCAAAAAATCACAGCCATAGGTAGCCCAAGAGAAGGCTTAAGACCAAAAGATGTTTCATTATCAACATCAGGAGAAACTACCCTGCTGGTGTCTATTGGAAAAACTCAAGGGAAACCATCAAAATCCCACTTAAAAGTATCCAGTCACACGACACAGAGGTCCTGCTGTTGGAGGCGATATCTTGGGCAAAAAGGATCATTTAGATCCCAAACTTCACTTCTTCCTTGCTCAGAACCCTAATATTCAGCTGAATGTAGTCATTTACACTTTTTGCCCAACAAAGACCAGCATTGAAAGAGGTGAAAATATTTTATCAAGCGAAATTTGTAGCTTAGTTATCACTGTGGAGGATGGACTTTTGTTTTTGTTTTGTTTGTTTTACAGTTGTAAAAGCACTTTTAATACCAGAGAGTTCCCAGTAGGCAACAGACCTTATTGGAGCTTCTATGGGGATAGTGAATTCACTAAGCAGGAAGAGTTACAAGGGAAAGTGATATGGAAACAATGCTGTTTTATGATGGATCCCTTGGAGCTCAGTTTAAGTGAGAGAACCACCCAAAGTGAGACAAGACAACGGCTAGGAGCACCTCTTCCCCTACACAATATCTTCAGAACATCTTGCCTCTCTGTGCTTCAGAGTGTAATTATGATATATAGCTTAACCCAAGTCTCAGAGATTATGATTAATTTTTATTGATGTAGCTTCTCATAGAAAATAAATGGAGGGACAAGGACAGAGCTAGGAGAGCAGCCAACTGATCAAAAAAGAAATGAAGATGCTAAGATGTATTTAAGGCAAAAATTACAATTCAACACCATAACATAGTTTATAAGAAAACCTTTTTCTAGAGTCCAGTATATTGGAAAAAAGTACAATGGAATATGTATATTTAGCTATGTATTTTTAATAGGCTATTAAATTGTGCTATTATCCTTCATATGAAACATGAGGAGTAATTTGGGACCCTTAAACAGTTATTCAACATGCAATATTTTTAAAAGCTGTATCCAAGGCCAAAGTTATATCAGGCAGTTTTCTAAACTCACTAAGCCATATAGTTTAGAGATAAATTCTTTCCTCTAATGAAACACACTATATTAAATTAAAATATCTTTTGGAAGCCCAC
>JADRCC010558582.1:0-21658 GCA_019843855.1 Hylomyscus alleni | reverse complement strand
AGACACACACAGACACACACAGAGAGAGGAGGAAAGAGAGAAAGAGATATACACAGAGGCACACACACAGATATAGACATAAGTACACATAAACACACAGAGAGATACACACAGAGAGATACACACATACAAAAAAAAACCACACATACGCACACAGAGAGAGACATAGTCATAAGTATATGCAAAAATAAACAAATCTAAAGGATATATAGAGTCAGGCAAACATATAATTATGATTAATTTCTATTGGTGTAATTGAATTCAAAGATTATACTAATGAGAAAAATATCATTAGCGCTACAGCCTTTCTATCTATCTATCTAATATCTAATATATTCTGATCCAGTTGCTGAAGACGCTAAGATGCTCATATTAGAGGAGGCTTTTGAGTGCTACATTATTTATAGAAATAGGCTCAGTGAATTCATGCTGACTGTTTACATCTGTCATAATAACATTAATGCGCAGACTGACAACTTGGGAGCAAGCATGGCTTGCCAGGAAAATTGTAGACTTCATAGTCAGGCAAAGTAGGATAAAAGATTTGCTTTCTGATTAGACCTGTTACTTAACCTCTTTGTGCCTGGCTTTCCCCCTCAATCCAAGATATATTCTGACAATATATATTTTTAAAAGCAAGAACTTCAAGGACTCTAGGAAAGAAAATCCTACTCCCTACATGATTTACTTCACCCTTGTCCTTAAAAAAAAAAAAAGACAAAAAAACACCAAAACACTGGATTTCATGGACTGAGAAAAATACTAGCAGTACTGATAATCCTTTCCTAAAACCCAGGTGACAGCTGAGGTCATGATCCCCTTTGAGATGCAAATACAAAGAGCTCCAACTCAAAAAAAACTCACCTCTGCAGAGAATCCCAGAGACTGAATCAAGAGTACTGAACAGAACTGTGTTCCTGGGGAGTTTACAACTTCTGATTCCTCAGTCAAATATTTCTCCAGGTTTCTGTCTTTACCTGGAATTCAGTGGACTGCATGCCCAGCAACCCTTCCTTTCTACCAGACTAAAAGGCTGCAAATTGCCACAGATTTCCCTACCGGCTTTCTCACAGTACTCCACAGACTCCGGAGGTTCCCCGATGCTGGTGGAGATCTAGATCACTGAAAACAGTTCTGCACCAATGGCTTACCTCTGAATTATGGGCACCACGATTACTTATTACATACGTTTCCTCATGAATTAACCACTCAGGACTTTGTCTGCCCTCTCACTATGGAGGCTTTATTTTAGCTTTGTTAGGATCCCTCCCCATTGTTGCCTCCTATCTTTTCTCAGTCCTTTCCTGTACTAAACTGTCTGATCTCACCTCCTTGCCTAGTCTAATCCTCTAAAGGTAGGGTGCATAATTATGGCAGGTCATCCAGGTTCCTTTGCACCCACTGTTCTTCAGAGAGACTGTCAATTGCCCACTGTTTGGCATCAGTTTTATCTCCTTGCATGGCTATGCAAAGGTCTTACATTCAAATCTTTTTATTAATTCCCCATGGAGTTGCTTAAACCTAAGTGAATGTGGGAGAGGTTTCTAGTCTTTCTGCTGTCATTACTCCACTCTCTCGAGGAAGCAAGAATACCTTCATTAGTTTTGGTTTTAATAACTATTTTTTTTTTCTCCCAGGTATAATTCCTTAGATCCAGTTTTCTTCATACTTAGTGTTTTTTGGATTTCACTGAATTTTTATTACGTTATGCTTTCTTATCTGCTAAATTTTGAGGTTGGGTTAGCTGGCATTCATAGTGCCTTAATTGTTCAGAATTTTATAATCGTTTGAATATATTTTATGTAACATGTATGAATATCAGTTGCCACTTATTGAAAACATGCGTTTTGCTTTCTTTCTTATTTGAAAAAGAATTGATACAACAAAACTCTTAGTGTTACTTTTGTTAGATACTCCTCTCCTGGAATCCCAAATTCTGAGTTTGAGATTTGAGGGCATATTGATCTGATGAATAGCATCACATTTCTCTAACCTTCAACTTTAAACCTCAGCGCCAGAGCAACCAGGGACTGTATAAGGAAATGGCAACTGCCTTACTCTTTTGCAGTGAGAAGTAGATGAGATTATTTTGTGGATTACGTTTTTATAATATGATGCATTATCAGATAACTTTTGGAGTACAGAAGAAACAGAAAAGGGAGCTGGGATGTTTAACATGATGCTTAGCAGTGAGAAAAAAAAATTGTTTCAATTGCTTCTAAATGTTATCATAGGTTTTATACATATTTCCTTCTCTCAAAGACAGACCATGTCCCCACTTAAGGAAAGATACCAGATTATTTGACTCATAGACACTCAATGGGACTAAATGATTTGCTTCAGAAAATGTATTGTTTAAAAAATTATATCATATACTTGAGATTTGCAAATTGATAATATGTGAAACACATAGCTACTGAAATGGTTACCATTTTATATTTAATTTTGAGTAAAAATACTCAGTTTAAATCTATCTAATAAATATCCCCACTGTAATGCACTATTCCTGACATTAATCCTCATGTTGTACATTAGATATCTAGTTATCTTTTTGAGAAATATGAAGATATAGATACTTGTAGTAACAGGACATATTTCACAATTCCTTTTCAGTTTTTAAAAGAAATTCTGAAGATGAAGTATGATTCTAGGCACTATAGAGTGCCTATAGACTATTCCATGTAAATCTTTTTTTTTATTTTATCCAATATTAAACAGAAAGAAGTGCAGTGTTTTTCCCTATAAGGAAATAATCCACTCATAATTCTTATTCTGGCCGGGTGGTGGTGGTGCACGCCTTTAATCCCAGCATTTCGGAGGCAGAGGTAGGTGGATTTCTGAGTTTGAGGCTAGCCTGGTCTACAGAGTGAGTGCCAGGACAGCCAGGGCTACACAGAGAAACCCTGTCTTGAAAAAAAAAAAAAAGAAAAGAAAAAACATAATTCTTATTCTAACATAGGAGCATGTTATACAATCTCCAAGGATGTTCAAATCTAATGTGAAGTGGGCTGCTTTGAGTGAAGATGGTGAATGTCTTCTTTCCTTAAAATCTACTTTTGCCAGAACACTCTGTTACCGACCTTGTTTGATGTACCCTTTACTAGTCGTCCCAGATCTTCAGAATCATTGTAACCATTGCTCTGCCTTCCTTCTTGTCTAAGCTGAAAATGTTTGCTCTCCTCTTGATCTTTCTCCAGGACCCTAGATTTCCTCCTCATGAATTAGCAGCCATTTAATAACCCTAATGTTCATTTTCTAGGATCAGCATATAAATTACATTTTAATGATTTTTTTCCTTTACAAACATGTTCTATTATCTATACTTTAAAAAATGAATTCCTCCTGATCAGTCTCTCCCATCTTCCTCCAGTTTTTCCGTCTAACAATGGTCAGTTGACTCACCCAGTTTCACCTTCTTGTCTAGTCTGTTTTTCCAAAGATAAATCTGAATAAATGCACCCTCTCTTCTAGACTCCCTTTCACCCATTGTACATCAGAGAAACTTTCAACGACCCACTGCTTGTCATTAATTTTGTCTTCTAATAGAACAAGGCGAAAGTCTTTCATACTAATCTTTTCAAATTATTTTTTGTTCTTTGGTTGTTTTTCATCTTTAAGAGAAAACTTTCCTTGATTTTCCCTAGACTCCTTTAGAAACTCCCCTCTGGGTTCTGTCTTCACTCAGTTAGCACTTACTCTAGGAATCTGAATGTGGTATAGAGCATTGTACCGCATGCTTAAGAAGGACAAAGGACATCAGGACAGCTTGGGTGCTTAGCAGAAGCACCCAGACTGTGACAGCCTGTCACTTATGAAAGAAGAAAACAAGGAAGGAAAGAAAGCATTGTCTACACAAAGCTTCAGATTGGCAGGATTTCCCAGTAAAGGTCAGCTGTCCCATTGGAGCATCCCAGAGTACAGAATATCTACTTGAAGAGTTCTGCGCCAGGCAGGCCTCTTCAAGAAGGTATTCTGGCCCAGTTTGATATCACATGGTGCTCTGTCATTGCTTTAGGGAGGTAACCTGGAGTTAACATTGTTGCCCCAGATCTTACAGAGCCTTAGCTAAATTGTTGCAGCAGATCCTACAGTGGGTGCTGCCAGCTAATCACACTGGTAACAGCTGGTTTTGCCCAGGGAAATCTTAGAATGAGTATTTCATGCCGCAGTTTTCAATCTTTGTTGAACTTACATTCTCAAAGTCTACAAAATGATTATTGTGGCCTCTTAGTCAAACATGCAACTCTTCATGACCTATTCAGGTTCGAGCAGACAACAGTAGTTTCTCTAAGGCTAATCTCCCCAAATTTATGAAATTCCATAAATTACTGCAAGCACCACTTGACTTTTTCTGTATGGGTAGATTCTGACTCTATCTGCGTCAATCAGGTCAAAAGCTCTTTAGAAACTGCAATTCAGGATTAATTGTTCAACATGTGGAAGGTATTCTACAATTCAGAAACTCTGATAATAATAATTGAATTAGGGTTATTTTTAATGATATGTGGTTGGTACTGTTCTGAATATTTTAATATATGAACTCTTTTCAGCTGTAATGTAACCACTAAAGTTAATTTTATTGTATTAATATTTCTCAAATGACCTAACTGAGGCAACAGGAAAATTAAATAATTTCCCAAGATCACATAGCTAAAAGATAATGGCACTTATATTCAAATTCAGGCCATTCATCAGAGTTCACACAACTGTGCTTTTCCTCTCGAATATCAAGAACAACGTTAAGTGAAAATGGTGATAAAAGCACCTTTTATTAAGCACATGCATTATGAAGCATTTGTCTCTGTCTTTCAGGTCCCTGCATCCCCAACCCATGCCATAATGGAGGTACCTGTGAGATAAGTGAAGCGTATCGAGGAGACACATTCATAGGCTATGTTTGTAAATGTCCCCGGGGATTTAATGGGATTCACTGTCAGCACAGTAAGTTATTTATATTCATTGTGCTTTTATTTTTATTGATCCAGTGTGTACAAGCCATTACCCTTCTTGTTTGTGGTTGTGTCACAGAAATGCAGAGTAGCACAGAGTCTGGGCATTTTGGCTCATGTGACCTCTCTCCACAGTACATGTCACCACCCACTCTATCTGACTAATAATATGCTTCTTATTCCTTTTCATTATTATTCCATTAAATTCACAATATGCTGGCTTTCATGTTATAATATTTGTCTCTCTCCTTCATATTTGTCCATAAATCTACATTCTCCCAGCATTCCAGCAATTATTCTGATGATTAGGTTCACAGCCATGCGGACAAACAAAGGAAAAAATAAGGACAAGAAAAGAATGCTCTAGATCTAACCCATATATAATCCAATTTTCTCCTTCTTACATATTGACATTTCTATGTGAAAATCTTTGAAAATCCAATAAACATAAAAATGCCCAATGAGTGGCGTGGGACCTTACACACTGTGTATCGAATCACTCAGGCGGGATACAGTATACTCTGAGCTGTTGAAGGATGTTCTTATAGAGGTTGTCACAGGTAGATTGGATGCTGAAGAAGGGATGCTGATTAAGGTGACAAGGTTAGGGATGGAGAGACAGCATGGGAAGAAAGAGAGGAGAAGAAATATTGCTCATTAATCCTAAAGTGAGCCTGAGGATATAGTTTGGAAAATAGAAACAAATTTTGATATATCAGTCTGAGTCAGATTTTCAACCCCCAGGAACAGGCATACCATGTCTTAGCTCTTAGACACTGGAAGCATCTTTCAATTTCCTAGTGTCCTTCCACAGTTGGGAGTTGGTAAAGCTTCTGGAGAAATTTGCTATAGTACCTGAATATTCTTGTTACTTGGGACTGGCACTCAACCTCTCCTGAGTAATCTCTAAGTCTCTAGTCTGCAACAAGCAAATTAGAGGCTATCCACTTTTCTTATACCAGTTCAGAAGTGTCAAGGTTTATTCTTCTTGGAGGTAAGACTACAATTCATTCTCCAAATGGGGATATCTCAAACAGACTTAGAGAGACTAACATGAGAAGCCACTATCTTAAGTATCTTTCTAGTCACTTAATCCCATGGAAAAATATGATAAGCACTTGCACACAGATCATAAAAGATGTGTTATCATATGCAAGGCCTTGGGGACACAGTCTCCGTACACCTGTAACTCAAACATGAGCTTCGTGAATGCAATACACACAAAGAATTTCTCTGAAAAAAGAATCCTATTTTTATTATGGGCTGTTTTCCAAAATCAGAAATAGGGATTGGTCAAAATTCCTAGCTTCCTTTTTTCAAAATACTTTATAATATTATAAATACTTCATAATAAAAGTATTTTATTAAAAGTATTTTTCATACAATATATTGATTATTGTTTCCCCTCTCCAAACATCTTCCTGATCCTCTCTACTTCACCACTTACCCAACTTCATGAACTTCCTTGATCTGTCTCTCTAGGAAACAAACATTAAAATAAAAACAAGACACCTGAATTATCAAACATTTAAAAGCACAAGAAACACACACACAAATACATACACACTTGAAGTTAAAATGTAATTATCTCTATGTGTTGCTCAGTTGTGGTTCTGTTAGTCCCCACATGCTATAAGAGGAACCCTCTCTGATGATAAATGTATGCGACACTGATCTTTGATTATAGCAGAATGTCAGTAGGAGTTGTTTCATTGCTATGTCCTTTTAGCAGAACAGTATTTGCTTTTCCTCCAGGTTCATGGCCTATTCAATCTAAGGTCCAAGGCCAGTGTCTTAGTCAGGGTTTCTACTCCTGCACAACATCATGACCAACAAGCAAGTTGGGGAGGAAAGGGTTTATTCAGCTTACACTTCCACATGGCTGTTGATCACCAAAGGAAGTCAGGACTGGAACTCAAGCAGGTCAGGAAGCAGGAGCTGACACAGAGGCCATGGGGAGATGTTGCTGGCTGGCTTGCTCCTCCTGGCTTGCTCAGCCTGCTCTCTTTTGAACCCAGACTTCCAGCCCAGGGATGACACCACCCACAAGGGGCCCTACCCCCTTGATCACTAATTGAGAAAATGCTCCACAGCTGGATCTCATGGAGGCACTTCCCCAACTGAAGCTCCCTTCTCTGTGATAACTCCAGCCTGTGTCAAGTTGACACACAAAACTAGCCAGTACAGCCAGCCAGCCAAGGTATCATGTTAAGGTGCAGAGACTTGAGGATTTGAGAACACTCAACCTTAAGTGGGATGTCTTCATCAAACTCATCCCCTTAGAGCTCAGAGGGCTCCCTGCAGTGCTTTCTTGAAGAAGAGACATAGAGGATGAATGAATCCAGGGTAACAGTACTCTTCCAGATAAAATAGTACAGATGCATTTAAGACCTCACAGACTGTAAAAGCGTCCTCAGGCCCATCCCAGTTTCAAGCTAGCTGTTATCTGCTTTAGAGTTACCATTACTATTATGAAAAGCAAGGTAGAGAGGAAACTTGTTTTTAAGCAACAACATCCCAAAGGTTTGATTTACCAAGTAAAGATTTAGGATCCAGATGCTGTGGTGAAAACCTGCTAGCTCAGACAGAGAAAGCACCCAGGTGACCTATTCCACTGACATCACAGGGGGAAAAAAAAATCTCCTTGCTGTCTTCAATACCATTCTCTCAGTATTCCTCCTTTCTTCTTGTGTTCACTCCTTCTAAACATGATGCTTGCTCTGCCTCTCGAGGTATCCTTAACATCATTTTGTTCTTGTTTACAGAAAGCTCTTGGGTTAAAGAATTTTGCTAGAGCTGAGCCACACTACTATTTATTTACAGTAAACAGAAAGCTCTTGGATAAAAGGTGTCTGCTAGAGCTGAGCCACACCACAACGAGGTTTTTCCAGTTCACAATCTTGGGGTTCACAATATGATCAAATAGCCTGCAACAGAAAGGAATTATTTGGCTTCCACCTTCAGGTTGTAGACAATCATTGAAGGAAATTAGAACTGGAATTCAAACAGCCCAGGAACCTGATGGAGGAGCTGATAAAGATGCCATGGAAAGGTACTACCTAGGACTAGAAGCAGAGGGATGACACCACCTACAATAGACTAGGCCATCCACCATCAATCACTAATTAAAATAATATCCTACAGAAAGATCCTTTGTAGATATATTCTCAATTGAGGTTCCCTCCTTTCAGATGACTCCAGTTTGTGTCAAGTTGACTTGACACAAAAGGAGCTAGTCAAGGCTCCCAACCTTGAGACCAGGAAGTGCACAGGCACATCTACCCCTAACTAAGACTCTATCTGCAAATAACACCTGCTTGCAAAGAAAACTTTTGTTTTCACCAGTAGAATATCATTGGATATACTAATCACCCTTAAATGTAAGACCCAAATCCTACTGTAGATGGTCAACATAAAACACACTTAATAGTCTTTTTGTAGATGGTTTTCCTCATATTTCTTTGGGCATTATTCTGTATTTAGTCTTACTATTTTGGATTTGATTGTTTGTTTGTTATGCTTGGTTTGTTTTTTCTTATACATTTTGGTTTTCTATCTTTTATTTTTGTGGGCTTTTGTGGGGGAGTGTTATTGTATTTTCTTTATTTTTGTTTTTCTATATTCTACTTTTGTTTGACTTTGCTTTCTAAAAAGAGGACAAGAAAGAAAGAGCATGGTGTCAGGTAGATAGGAAGGTGGAATCTGTGAAGAGTTGATTGAGAAGAAATACTAATCAGAAAATACTATATGAAATAAAATTTCATGAAATAAGAAAATTATGTATAATTCCCTTATCTTACCTTTTCCTCCCTCCAGATCTTCATGCTACTCTCCTTTTGCTCTCCCTCAAATTAATAAATTCTATTCATTAATTATTGTCATATAGGAAAAATAAATATTTTGGAGATGACACATAGATCCCGAATGTCACATATTAATATCTTCATTATTTAACATTTCACTGTGATTACAGTTGAAGGGGTGTGAAATTGGGGTTTCTTCTTTAAAAAGATGTTAGAAAACCAAAACCACTTTTCAATGAATAGGATCTCTATAGTAATATAATATTATCTCACATCTCCAGCACTTATTTTCCTAACCCAGTAAAAGTTAATTTAGTTTCTTTCCATCATATTTAGTGATTTGTAAGCCACTCAGAGGCATTAAGTCTTAATTTGTTTCTAAACAAAGTGATTTATTCTTGAAAGATGTTAGTGGGGATATTTCCTTCTGCTCTGGCTGCTACCTATGACTGGCTGGGCTCTTTCATGTATATCATTAGAGATGGGGGAGTATAAGATTGTACTTGTTCCTATTCCCCCCACAGTGGGACATGCAAGTCTTTTTCCACATCCCCTTTTCTCATAATATAGTAAGCTGCACATTCGCAACTTATAACTGAATTCCAAGGCTTATGTTAAAGCAAAAAACCTGCCCCTATTACTGTAACTTACATCTCTAAACTTTCAATGTCTCTCTGGAATAGTAGTGGAAAGCCCAAGGCTGTGAAATTCAATTCAGACTTGGTATTTTCTATATCTAAATTACCCAATCTGTCTCTGGTGGCATGCATCATTATTAGAAGAAAGACAAAAATGGGTAAAAGAGGATTGAATTTGGATTCACAAATTGGGATTTGAGACATGACCTTTACAGTTATTGAATGACTGACCTTGAATTACTCCTTTGAACTTTCCCCAATTGAAAATATATAAATTAAGGATTTGAACTAGAAATAGGTGACCTTAGGTTCGTATAAGCCATGGGAGTATTAGAACTAAATGGAAGCTTGCTCAAGGCACTGAGGTTATCAAACCTTCCTATTTCAGGTGGGATTGGAAAGGATTATACATTTGAAAAGCAGATTTAGAAGTGCTAGATCCCCGAAAAATTCTTTAGGTAGAGAAAGAGAAACAGAGCTGGTTAATCCCTCGCTTGGACATACAGAGATTTGAGCTGTTTTTTCATTCTCATAACAGCTTTATGGTCCAGATATTTCCAAGAGCGTTGCTACCCAAGGTGCGGTGAGATACCAATACCACCCAGAAGTGTTTTACAAAGTTAGATTAACCACAGATCAACTGAGTAAGAATTTACATTTTATCAAATTCTCTAGTTAATAATCTAAATGTGACCATTTTAACATTAACAACAAAATGGAAGTGATTTCTACCTTTTGTTATGTAGCAATAGATATTAGGCAAAGAGTTTGTTAAGGTTTTTTTTTTTAAGTCAAACAATTTTGAAAGTCAATGAATTGAGAAAGTAGTAATATCACAATGATATTTTAATTGATATGTAACAATATTTTTTATTTATGCAATTAAAATATAGTGTTTCCTTTTATTGAAAATATATACCTTTTCATAGAATATATTCTGTTTTCTGTTTCTCCTAACACATGACCTCCCAGCTCCTCCCAACTCCTCTACTTACCCAGCCATCCAAATCTACACCCTCTCTTTCTCTCTCATTGGAATACAGACAAGCATAACAATATTTTATTAGAAAAAAAGAAAAACAATTACTAATTAAATTCTATATAATAGAATTGAATATGCCCGTGAATATATATTTATAGACAATCAAAAACTTTAATTCATGATACATGATTGAGTTATGTATAAGTTTAGGAGGAACGTTATAATGATATAAATTGCAAAAACCTTTTCCAGTGCCAGCATTAATATTATTGGAAAATATTATTTAAAATTATTTTTAAAACTATTGTGAACTTTATTTTTAGAATAGCTTTAGTTTACAAAAGAAATGAACAGGGACTATGGAAAGTTCCATTTGTCTTTCCTTCTAGATAATTTGGCCCTAATTTTAGCATTTTTGCTCACATAATAAGTACATTGGTAATGACTTCTGATACAGTAGTTTGGTTTGTTTTAAGACAGGGTCTCACTATGTAGCTGTTGGTTGACCTGGACTTCATTATGTTGATCAGACTGGCCTGAAACTGACAGAGATCTCCTGGCCTCTGCCTTCTGAGTGCTGCAAATAAATCGCTGCCTCATTATTCCCAAGATTTTCTAAAGAACTATTAACTAACATTCATACCGTATGCTAGGATCCACACTTTTTATAATAGAGTTACATGGGATTTGAGAAGTATAAAATTGTATGCCCACCATTGTAGAGCCATACAAGTCAGTTTTACTTAGTTAAACATCCTTTGTTTTCTAGGCACATATTCTTTTTGTTCATCTCTTTACCATGCACAGCTGCTAACATTATTTGTGCCTTTATAGTTATGGCTTTTACAGCATGTTAAATAGTTAGAATCTTTGAATGTGTTGTCTTTCAAGTTGATGATTATCACTTAAAATATAAATTCAGGGTTTCTATATCTTTGTAGCTCATAGTTTTTAATACTAAAAATTTTCAATTTCCTTTTCAGTTTTACTACGATTGTTTACTATTTGTAAACAATTGTTAGATTGTTTACAAATATCTAACGATTGTTAGATATTTGTCTACTGAAAAATAGCTTGATTTATTGGCTATTTTGGTTTGGGGAAAAACATGTAAAGCTGATATGCAAGTTCATATGCAGTTTTGGGTTTTTTTTACATTTTTGTGGACATACATTTTCAGCTCATTTAAGTAAACTTGGGAATGCAGTTGCTGGATTTGAGGGCAAAAACGCACACAATTTGCTTAAAAAATTCAAACTTTCTTATTATGTGCCAGACTCATTAGCACTGAGTCAGAATCAATGTTCTAGACTCTAATTTGTATTTGTTGTTTTTAGTTTCGTATTTGAGCCATTACATGGGTTTTTTTTTTTCAAATCATATTGAAAATTTGATGGAATTATAACTATGTGAGCTTTTTATAATAATGTTAAGTACTAGGTTTGATGTGGAACTGCCAAATTATATTTGCTTTTAAAATGACAAAGGATTATGTGACATGCACACACCAACATTCATATATATGTGTAAATTAAAGTATACAAATTGCAGGATGTATTAGGTGCCTAATTTAGTTGTCAAGACAGTAGTCTTCTAAAAAGCATTTGTAAGCAAGGAGTTTTCTACAAGATGCTGCATTGAGTATGCTAGAGGTACTCATATTTTGTTTGTTGCCTAGTAACAAATCTAATGCATTTGAGAAGAACGATTTCTTTATTATCAGGATTCTGCCCATCTTCCCAAAGAAGCATTTTCCCTACCTGCACACACAGTTTTCAGTTTCTTCCATTTCAAAAGAGAAAAGAAAAGCTAGCCTTGAAGCAAGTCAAACACAGGAAGTAAAATGCCTAGCTTATTAAAGACATGGTCCATGTTATTAGGTTAACTTAAGATGTAAAGCTTAATAACATCTTATTCAACTGAGAAAGCTAACCAGAAAAAAAATAGATTATAAAATTTTCTCTTTATGTATTTTGCTTCCTATTGTTATTGAGCTTGATATCAATTTTTTGTTATCAACATAGTATACAAATGAATGACTGTCCTATATCTACACCACAGAATCAGAAATTTAGCCAGTAATTGGATCTAGTGCCTTAGAATTTTTTATTATTCCTTTCAACTTCCACATACTTCTTGGTCTCATTCAAGTCCATAGCCTTTATTTCCTTAATGTCTGCCACATGTCTATGTGCAGATGCCTATTCCAAAAGGCATAAATATAACCTACTCAGTCTGCATAATGTTAGTTTTAAGTACCCATGTGATCTTTAGCTTCATGATACACAAGGACCCCTAACTTACAAACTATCTATCTATTTCTAAAGGAAGCAGTACTTTACAGGAAAAATTATGAATTAAACCTGTTCTTTGACATAGCTCTTGATAGCAGGTAAACAACCAGTTGCTACCTTATTCATTCTGAGTTTCGGGTTTCTCATGGGATATCTCAACTCATTAGATGCTTATTGGGACATCACTGAGCTGTGCACCAGAAATAACCTATTTCCAAACACTCGGATAAGCTAACTACCTTTGCCTCATCTGCTGACAAAAGATGTTTGTTAAGGTTACTCGAGCTGTCTCTGCACGGCTAGTATGCTCTAATATTTTAAAATATGATGGAAATTCATACTGATAGCTATACACTCTTTCTAAATAGTTTAATTTTATTATTTAAAAACAGTTGGCGCATAGCAAGGAGAGACTTCAAAGGGAACCTTATGTTTCTCTGTAAGAACTGCTCTCCTTACCTTTGTCCACTCCTAATTGTAGCATGGTTGATTTTTTTTTTCATTCCAACTACTGCACTAAGAACCAGTATGCCCTCATCAAAAACTTGAATATTTTTAGAAAACTTTTTTTCCTTTTCCTTTTTTTTTTATTGAATGTAGATTCTTCTATCATACAATACGTACTAACCGCAGTTTCTGCCACCCCTGCCCTCCTAATTCCCACTCTCCCCTAGATCTACTCTTTGTCATATTAAAACTGGACAAGGCAACCCAGTAGGAGAAAAGTCTCAAGAGCAAGTAAAAGGATAAGAGACATTCCTGTACCTCTTAGGAAAAATAGACCACCAAGCTAATGGCCAGAACACAGAGAACCTTGACCAGAACCAAGCAGGCCCCATGCTTGCCATTTCCATTGGTGGGAGCCTGTGGGAACCTATAGGAGCCCTGCTTAGTTTAGTCCATGGATCATGTTTTTTGGTGTTGTTCATCCCCTCTGAATCCTAGTCTTTCCTCCAAGTCTTCCTTGGAGGAAACCAATGAAGACTACCAATGTAGATTCTTGCTCTGCCTAGTGTCTTGTTTTGAGTCTCTGCATCCATTTTCATTTGCTGTTCGATAAAATCTCTCTAATGGCAACTGAACCAGGCACTGATCTATGAGTGTAGCAGGATATCATCAGGAATCATCTCTTTGGGTTTTGACTTGTTTTGTTTTGTTTTTGTTTTGTTTTGTTTTGTTTTGTTTTGTTTTGTTTTGTTTTGTTCTGCTCTGGTTGCTAGTTATGCCAAGTTCTACCAGAGGTGTCTAGGCTGTGCAGTTTTTATTTACTAGTCTTTCAGGCTGTATAGGACACAGACTCCTTCTTTTATAGGCTTGGGCTTCAAGTTAAAACAAACATTGCTTGGCCATTTCTACAAGTTCTGTGCCACCAGTTCCCCTGTACATCTCCCAGTCAGGGAAGATGTGGAGTATTTTTGGCTGGGTTGGTTTCCAAGTTTCTCTTTCCATAGACTGTAGAGCACCTTCTGATGCCAAAGAGACTAGAACATAGGGATGAGTTCCCCTAGGCTTCAGCACCGCTATCTCTCTATGTTCAGTGAGATCTGTGGAAGTTGCCCTCGGCAATGGGGCCCTACTCTCAGTTTTCAGAGAACAACCTTCTGTCCTAGCACCAGCCTTGGGTTTTTTAGGAATCTCCATAAGACTTCCTTGGCCAACAACTCAACAGAGTATAATACAATCCCACTTCCCACTTCCCAATAAGAAGCCTTACTTGGCTACAAAGATGGCCAGTTCAGACTGTATCTTCAATTACTAGGAGACCTCGATAAGGTCACAGGTTCCTGTAAGGTTCTACTGCACTAAGTTTCCACATTGCTCCCCAAATGCCCACCCAATTTCAACTGTCTCTCCCCACATTCTCTCCCTCCATTCCTACCTCCAACCCAATTACCACGACTAGTACTCCAACAGCCTTGGAGTCCACTTGTAGAATCTATTCTGTTAACTCTTCTAAGGACTATTCATGCTTCCTCCCTATACTTTGCCTCATTTCCTAACTTCTCGGAGTCTATGGGATATAGATTGATTTTTATTTACTTAACATCTAATGTTCACTTGTAAGTAAATACAGTTGTCTTTCTGAGTCTGTGTTATCTCACCCAGGATTTTTTTCTAGTTACACTCATTTGCCTACAAATTTCATAATGTCATTGTTTTTAACAGATGAGTAAATACTCCATTGTTTAAATATATCACATTTTCTTTATCCATTTCTTATATGAGAAACATATAAGTTTATTCCAGCTTTTGGCTATTATGAATAAAGCAGCAGTGAACATAGTTGAGCATGTGTCCTTGTGGTAGGATAGAGAGTCCTTTAGATATATGCCCAACAGTGGGAAAGCTGGATCTTCAGGTATGTCAATTCCCATTTTTCTGAGGAACCACTATACTGATTTCAAAGTGTCTGCACAAGTTTACACTCCTACTAACAAAGGACTTCTACCCCTTGCTCCACATCCTCACCAGCATTAGCAATTACTTGTGTTATTGATCTTAGCCATTTTGACAGGTGCAAAATGAAATCTCAAAGTCGTTTTTACCTGCATTCCCATAGTGGCTAAAGATGTTGGGCATTTAAGTGTTTCTCAGTCACTTGAGATTTCTCTAATGATAATTCTTTATTTACATCTATACCCTATTTTTTAAATTGGAGTATTTGTTTTTCTTTAATATTTAGTTTCTTGAGCTCTTTACATACTTAGGAGTATTAACCCCTGTTGAATGTGGAGTTGATAAAAATCTTTTCCCATTTATGGGTTGCATGCTTGTCCAAGTGATGGTGTCTTTTGCTGTATATAAGCTTTTCAGTTTTGTCATTTATTAATTGTTAATCTCAGTGTCTGCTCTATAAGTATTTTGTTCAGAATGTATTCTATACCAAATCTTCCAAGTCAAATTGCCAGTTTCTTTTCTATCAGGTTCAGTGTATGGGTTTTATGTTGAAGGCTTGCATCCACTTGAACCTAAGTTTTGTGCAGGATAATAAGTATGGGTGGATCTAGTTACATTCTTCTATATGCCAACATCCAGATTGACTACCACCATGTTGAAGATGCTGGGATATTTTTTTGTTTTTTGTTTTTTAGCTACTGTATATTTCTAGGTTCTTTATGAAAAATCAAGTATATACATGTGTGTGGGAATATGTCTAGTCTTCAATTTGATGGATCAATGTGACCATTGCTTTGAAATAAAAGTCTCAAAAAAGACGTTTCATTGTCATTTGACTATCAAATTTGGACTTGGCTTCCTAATTTTCTCCTCACTTATGGTTGGAGACTTATGTAAGGGAGCTTATTTCTGTGGGTGTGAGGTTGTAAGAATCATAAGGAATCATGCAGTGATCCATATAGATATGCATAATCCTTTGGCCTGCCACAGAGATTCTAGTGGATTGATATGGCTCCTTATCACCAATCTATTTAACAGATACAATGGTTAAAGAACTTTGGTTCTCAGCTTTGCTTTTAGGTTAAAATCACTTGAGGATCCCTAAAAAACATGGATGTCTGATTCCCACTCCAGATAGTCTAATACAATGGTAAAGTCATCAGCCAATTAAAAATGTCCTCATAAGGTTGTCAGTTGAAAAAGGATGCAAAAAGAGTTCTAGAACTATCCATAAGGATTTTCAGTGCCATAATGAAACTAAACAGCAAAGCGCTGAATGAAAACCAACATTAAGGTACAGAATCAGAGGTCCATTCAGGGTGTGCAATGACATAAATTTTGCTATTTAAATTTCATCTTTGTTAAAAATAACGCAAGTCTTGCTGTGGCCTAAGAACTTATACATGATGAAAAGACTAAATAAAGCAAGAGGTACTAGTTTGCCCTTCTTAAGAGTTCACACCCCTTAGTATATTCATAGTGAATAGCATTCTAAAGAATTTTTGGATTCTTGGTTTTTTTAATTGTCTGGAGACCAACACAGGTATTGTGCGATGACATGGACAACAACAGACGTGTGCACCGAGAGACACCGCCCATACATAAACAGACGTTTATGATGTGTCAATTACAATTATCTGATATACACAAAATCTAATATATTTTAAATTGTGATTTAGATAACAATGAATCATTTTTACCCCTTTTCTTATGAAAAATAGAACCACACTTGAATGTCAGAACAGTCTTACACTCTGAACAGGAAAGTGTTCTTTATTTTGCCCTCAAGGTCGAATCCATGAAGGTATCACCCTCAGAGTAATAGGTCTGAGCTTCAAGAACCAACTCACAAATAATTCTAAAAAGAATATCTCAAGAATAGAGATGCTTTAACTTAGTATGTTCTCTAGCTACTAATGATACTACCTTTGACTTCCAGATTACTTCCGTGCTTTCTCGACTATCTCCATATTCGTGTATGATTTCATTCTTCCTCCATGCCTTCCCTTGTCTTTTTGGAAAATTCTTTATTCATACATTTGGAATTCTTTGGTAACAAAAGTGTTCCAACTCTCCCAGGATTCTATATGTGTTAAACAAGAAATATTTTCTCCTGGTTTTCTTAGGGAGTTAACCTAAGACATACTACTAAGTTGCTGGCTATTGTCTTCTCTGCTCTGGCCACCCAGTCATTTGAAACTTTATATGGTCTGAAGAAACAACAGGGCAATTCTAGCCCTTGATAGATACCACTTCTTTGTTAGATTAGAAAGTCATGTGACTGTGTCTAGACCATTCAAATCCCTTTAAAAATCCAGATGTTCAACCTTCCTGCCTGACCTGCTCTACAATGCCTCAGACTGCTTACTGGTCAGACAACATAACTGTATTTCTTACTATCACCTCAACTAGCTTTGTCAGAAATCAGTTTTTGAAGACTCATAATTTAATCCTTACTTTTTATAAAGCAATATCTTTTGTGCACACAAAATCAGCCTCCATGAGCCTCCAAAGCCCACTCATCTGTACTCCTCACATTGCACCAAGCACTATTCTGTTCGTGGAAACACAGCAACAAGTCAAAATAATCAAGACTCTCTGGTCCCAACACTTCTAATGCGGAATAGAATCATAAAATTTGCATTGCATGCTTTACCACACAGCTAAGTGGTTGTACTCAGGCATTTACATCAGAGAAATAAAGTAAATCTAGACAAAGATCTATGTGAAACCTCATAGAAGATTAATTTGCAATAGCCCCATACCAGAATCTGTGCAGATGCCCTTCATCAAATTAATGGTTAAACAAACCATGAAATGCACATACACATTGCCTTTTGAAATGAGAAGTTTTTAGAAATAGAAATGAATACTGTCCAGATATTGGCATGGAGGGACATAGTTTATAAAAGGCAACATAAACCATTCAAGATATAGACTATGATGATATATTGGCAATTTTATATAGTGAAAAAATTGTATAGAAAAATTATATATACAAATCCAATGTCATTTAAGGAAAACTGGCATACTATGGTAATGTTAATGCCTTTCTACTGTTATAATGTTAGTTTTTAAAATGGAAATGGCTCAGGAAAGCTGATACTATGTGCTAAAGCAAAGTATTGCCTTGTTTCCTGTAGTATATATGACTTCACCATGATCAAATCTTTCAAATCTAAAAGATAATATGATAGTATATAATATCAAATACCAGCATACATTATAAAGAACAGGGACTAAGAGGTAGAAGAAAGTGAGTGTTGTTTACATTCTGGTAAACCAATTTTCATTACCTATTGGCATTTGAATAGAGATGTGAATAAAGCCAGAAATCTAGCCACTATGAATCAAGGAGTAGAAAATGCAGGGAATCTGGATGGAATGCATAGTTACAAAAAGATTCAAAAACAAATCACAGAAAATAAAAGACTAAATAATAAAAAGTCTTAAAATTCCTCTGGAGAATTTGAAATATTCAATGTTGTTATAGAGATACACATTGGGTGAGTAGAGTGTAAGGGAATATGTCAGTTAATCACTGTTTTGAGAAAGAAAAAAAATCCTAACAGGACAAGAGTAGAACCCTTCAGACAGCTTCAAGAAACTGTAGTGTGGACAGAAGGATAATGTAGATTTACGGAGAAGTATACATGTTCATATTTGGAGAATAGTTTAACATGGATTACAATGATTTCATAAATATTTGCTAATGACTTTGATAGCACATAAATTACTCCTAATAATTACTCCAAGAAGTTATTTAACTTCTTGCTATACGTTAGACAATATAATATATTCTTATCATTTAAAGTATGCATTATTAGGGCTTTGTTTTTATTTTCTACAGCATGACAGATATAGTCTAGAATTTTTGAAAGGATATAGAACATATGAAATACATATTTAGGTAGACTCTTCTATATGCATAAATAATAATATAAATATCACTAAACATATTAAAACAGTGGTTTAATATATATGATGATTTTTTATAATGCTGAGTTTTGTAACTTGATCTTTTTTTACATTTATTTATTTGGGAAAGAGGACAAAAGCATGCTATGGTACATGCATAGAGGCCAGAAGATAACCTGAGTTGATTTCTCTTCTCCTTCAACATCTGGGTTATGGGGATAAAACTCAAGTAGTCAAGCATGAAGACAACTACCATTATTGACTGAGCCACCTCACTGGCCCAAATTACACTTATCTCAAATCCATAAAGTTCATTCCATAGTAGAGAAACTATGATCAAGTGATGGCTGCTGATGGTGGGAGAGTAAAGTTTTCTTTAGGGATGCATCCATAGAAAAGCTATCTCTGGATCAATACTTGACTCTATATCCATGAAATGAAAGAATCCACTAAGTGGATTCAGTAAATTTAAAATACAAAGTATAGAAGCACAGGAGTTGGGAGGGGAAAAAAAGTAAATAGTGGGTAGGGAAAGAATTGTAAAGAAGGAAATTGAGATCTGATAAACATTGTATGAATGTGTAACACTCTAAAGTAATAAAACATTGTAGAAATAAAACATAATACCATTAGCCACATCATGCTGATTTTATCAAGTAAAGGAGTGCATCATGCTTACCGCTGCACTCTCTCGTACATCATATTGCGAGCTAGAAATGAGTGCTTACAGAAATACTAAAAAAAGTTTCTCAGCAGAAGTGTTATACTTAACTTGCTAGTTTGCTTTTTAGTAAGTTTGGGGGATTTTTGTTGCTTTGTTTTGTTTTGTTTTTTAAAAATGTATTTAGTAGTTATGTAAGTAGCATTCTGCCTGCATGTATGCCTGCAGGCCAGAAGAGGGCGCCATATCTCATTATAGATGGTTGTGAGCCACCATATGACTGCTGGGAATTGAACTCGGGACCTCTGGAAAAGCAGCCAGTGCTCTTAACCTCTGAATCATCTCATTTGCCTTTTAATCTAAATTCAAAAGTTGTTTGTATGCTGCTGTAAAGTAAAAACTCTGGGGTATAAATAAATAAATAAATTAAATAAATAAATACTACTCTGATTTTCAGCTAAGAAACAACCATAAAAATCAATTGACTAGATACATTATCATTTTGTCTTTCAAGCTAGCTGAGTTATAATTGCACAGTGCAGTCCACTTTAAAGAAAATGCTTCAAAGAAAGTATGTAAATCAAGATTAATATAATTACGAGCTAAAATACAATAATCGTTTTGGGGAAAGGAGCATAATTTACCTTGTAATGGAGAATCTGGACATCATGATTATATTGAATGAATATTTACCAGTGCTGCCTTTTGGAATGTAACTTGACTGATTTTTGCTCTCATTTTTTTTCTTATTGATTTGGCAATTGTATTACATCCTATTTATTCATAGAAATTTAAGGCAATATATACTTTGAAGATTAACTACCCATTGCTTCTCAGAAAGTTTAAATAACTTTATATAGTACAAGTTAGAACAGTTCTAACCAAAAATAAGCATGCTTGATCATCTGAAAAAGACCATGTTAAGTAGGAAATGTAGACATTTCTCGACTTTTTGTAATTGGATAAGTGTAGTTTATCAAAGAGATGAACTAAGTGAAGAAGAACTCATATTTACCAGGTATTACTTATGTGCCTTAGCATGTCATACAGACTTATATTAATGATTGTGATGAGCTCTGGTTTCCCCCCAATGAGATCTACTTTTCTCATTGCTATGACTGGCCACATAGATAATTAAAAGGAAATTTAAAATAGGAAGAAAAAATTTTGGCTTAGGTCATAAGAATGGTAAAGTGTGCTCCGGCATGAAGACATAGCTGAGAAGCCAGCAACGGATAACATGATAGCTGCAGTCATGAAGCTTAGAGAGATGAAATGTGATTGCTTCCTCATTTTTCCACTGTTAGTCACTCTGTGACTCCAGTACATTCCATACCAGCCACACCAAGTTTGAGCTTTATTTCTCTCTTAAGTTAAACATCTTTGGAAACAGTGTTGGAGATGAACCAGGTACATGCATCTGAGGTAATTCTGAGTCCAGTCGAGATATTGATGAGGGTCGGCTCACACTATTCTTTAACCAGAACTCACTAGATTGACCAATTACTTCTAGATTCCAGGTAATAACACCTAGGCAATTTGAAATATTCAAAAGTGCTGTTGTATAATCATTTTTTATTTATTCATCATCATTTCAATCACTAGTTTTCCAAAATATTTTTTTTCCTTTAAGCATGATAGAAGAAATCGGTACTAAAATAATTACTGATTATATTTGACCTAGGTATACAATCCCTACAGATCTACTAGATTTCAAAAGTAAAGTCTAATTGTGGTCTATTCACTTTCAATAGCAAGTATGAGATGTAGGGAGTGGAGAAAGAGGGAGAGTCAGTCACATGCTAAACAAACGTAAGAGGAAGACAACCTGTAAATGCCACTGCTCTTATTTTCTCTTCAGAAGATTTATCTGAGGCTGGTGTCTCTCGATGTTCTGTAATTTGTTAAAAACAATCCAGATTCTGTCTTCTCCTGTCTACTCTACCAAAGCACAATTTCTGGTCTTACCTGATCCTATGGGTTTTGCTCTCTGTACACTTGTCTCTTATCTCTCCC
>JADRCC010558581.1:0-10505 GCA_019843855.1 Hylomyscus alleni | reverse complement strand
TTATTATATGCCAAGATGTGTGCAGGCCACTTACAAGACAGAACACATCAGATTTCTTCAGCTCTGCTCTTTCTAACTGAACTGCAAGTACTCTCAACTGCTGAGCCTTAATATGTTGATATTATATAATTAGGATACTATGTAAATCTTAATATTTATATCAGCTCTGTAAGAAAGATATCTTTGCCCAAGTCTGAGGTTAGTTATGCTATCTAAGCCTGACCATATAGGTTTAGAACTGCAAAGTTTGGTGGGGACAAAGGGTCTTTACACTTTTCTTCACTTCCTCTTTTTAATAAAAAATATTGTTTAAATAGAAAATCTAATGGAATGTAATATATTTAACAAAGCAATACAAAATAAATCATTTGAAAGGATATTACAATAGAGAAATTGACTTTCAAAACAACTTAAAATAGTATTTTTCATCTACAAGTAATATATGTTTGTTTTAAATTGTACGCTATATATTAAGACTATCAATTCATTAAATTTTTACCCTCAATAATAAAACTTCATTGCTATTATGTGAATTCACGTCTTCAGATTACTTAAAAACTTTGAGAAAAACATATGAATATATTTGTATTAAACATGTATACTATACATACATGATGAACATCAATATTGTATAGATATTGTATGAGCAGAAGCCTCTTTGACTGATCAAATCACAATCATACCTTTATGTATTCTAGCACTTTTTTTGCTTAAGACTTGAGAGTATGTGCCAAGATTGTCTTCTTATTGTTTACATATTTTTTTAATTTAAATTTTTAGGTATTTTTGAGAAGTTATTTAAAAATCTTCTATTTACATTATTTCCACCTCTCCTTCCCCAAATATAATGGCTCATACGCCAAAACTTGCATAATGATAACATCAGCTGACATACAAGTGTAGAGGGGAAATTTTACAAGGCCCTACCCATAGATGAAGAGCTACAGGGAAAGCAGAATCACTTTTTCCACAATTCAAGGTTGCTCGTAGGTTATCCAATTTAACAGAAACTTTTCCTTTTCATCTACTGCCATCCACCCCTAAAGAGAAGCTAGAAAGCATTGTGGGATTTTTTTTTTCTTCTGCCTTTCCCCAGAATGGCAAGGAGAGGGTTCTGGAAGGTTGTTGATAAGGTTTCCTGAGAACATTACTGTCTGTCTTTGTAACAAGAATGTATATTTTAGCTGGGCGGTGGTGGCACACGCCTTTAATCCCAGCACTTGGGAGGCAGAGGCAGGAGGATTTCTGAGTTCGAGGCCAGCCTGGTCTACAGAGTGAGTTCCAGGACAGCCAGGACTATACAGAGAAACCCTGTCTCGAAAAAAAACTAAAACTAAACAAAACAAAACAAAACAAAAGAATGTATATTTTAGTGTGGAAACAACAAGAACAAGAAAATGTCATTGAGCCAGTTTCCATTTCTTCGAGTGATTGACAATCTAATCAACATTAAGGGCCATGTGTGAAAATCTTAGTGGTTGATATCTTCACCTTTGATTCATATGTTTAGGAATATTATTAAATATTAAAATCCATAAAAGCACTGTTAAAATGAATACATATTCAGCACTCAATCTCAGATATTGTAGCTATACAATCAAAATTTTGTTCCAACCAACAAGGGTTTAACAATGCTCATCATGAGGGACTTGCATCCCCTACATTAACTTCCAGTTTATTCTTTTTAAGATACCTATATTCTTTGATCCTTTACTGTTTCATTTCTAAACAAGAAAATAGAATCTTTGTGCATTTTCTTGAGTTCTGGAATTCCATCTGCTTCTATTCAGATGAAAATTCAAAAGAAAGGCCAGAAAATGAAAGTATCATAACAGACAGACATAGAGCTTATTTAAGCCTGAATTGTAATAAAAATATTTTTAACTAAATAAAAAATCACTGTTGAAATAGCTTACTAAAATATAGCAGTAGTTAGAAGCTTGCATCTGTTGCTGGAGTCTTCCACCTGCAAGTTTTAGCTGGCTATGGAACAACTTTGTCTGAGGAAATATCCTAGCTCTTTATACAAGTAAGATTATGCTTTTACAAAAATATTGTCCATAATCTGATCTCTGAGATATCCCATGCAAGTAGAACAGAAGGACAATCAATGTCATAAAACAAGACAATTGTCTAATTCACTGAAGTATGAAATAAATATTACAAGATTTTCTCTGTGTCCATATGGTCTTCTTCACAAGTACTTGAAATCTGTGTCACTGTGTGAAAACAGACTGAGAGAATAAATAAATAAGAAAATGGGCTCACCTGTCTTGTAACATGGCTTAATTTACAGAATCAGGTGATGATCCACACTCGTTCCTAACACTATAGCTTTCTGGTCTTTGTAAACAAGGTCTTTCAAAGTAACTATTAAATTATGCTTATGTATTAGTAGGCAGCATGGAATCAAAAGGCATAGAAAATAAAAGCAAACCAGAGTTAGACCCCTACAAAGTAATTATGTTAATATTTTGGAATGTTTGATTGATTTAAGTTTGTATTTTCTATCATAAAGAGTAATAATATAGCAAATAGATATATACTGACAGAATTTTTCTATGGATGAACTTCAGTTGTAATTTCTTAGTGAAAATTATTAGTTGACCCTGGAAAGAGGTCATATCTGTGTTTTCAAAGTGTAGACTCTGTGGAACACTTAAGCTCCAATTTTTAGGTCTTAAGATGGGCTCATAAGGATTCTAGACTTGTATTTCATTCAAATCATTATCATAATTACAACAAAATTGCCTACCCAAACTTTATGCTAATATATACTACACACAGCAGTTTACAAGTACAGATTTTTTCGTTTATTAAAAATAGATTTTTTCATACAATATATCCTGATTACAATTTCTCCTCCCTCTACTCCTTCAATTCCCCACTGCTTCCCCTCGCATCCAGCTTCATCCTTTTTCTGTCTCTCATTACAATCATACAGACATATAAGGGATAATAATAAAATAAGATAAACCAAGTACAAATACATTCAAATAGGTCCAAACAAGCAAACAGAAGGAAAGGAGCTCAAGAAAAGATATGAGAAACAGTTGTAGATCTAGAGACCCACTCATTCACACATGCAAGACTTCCACCAAAAATACAAAACTGGAAGGTATAATACATATACAATGACCCTATAAGATAAGAAAAGAATGAGAAGGGAGGGAAAATTTTTAAAACAAAAATAAAACATGACCTTATGAAACAAAGTACAACCAAACTTGCCATTGAGTTCCTTTTTTTTTCTATCTGCTGCTGGGCATGCAGACTACCTACCCTTAAGAATAGTTTGCAACAAAATACCCACGCAAGGAGTTGCAGAGACTAACTATGGAGCAGAGACTAAAGGAAGGACAAACCAGCCTGATATAGCTGTCTCCTGAGAGGCTCTGACAGTACCTGACTAATACAGATGTAGAGGCTCACAGCCATCCATTGAACTGAGTACAGGGTCCCCAATGAAGGACTTAGAGAAAGAACCAATGGAGTTGAAGGGTTTGCAGCCCCTCAGGATGAACAACAATATGAACTAACTAGTACCCTCAGAGCTCCCAGGGACTCAACCAACAACCAAGGACTATACATGGTGGGACTGATTGTTCTGGCAGCATGTGTATAGTAGAGGATTGCAAAGTCGATCATCAATGGGAGGAGAGGCCCTTGACCCTGTGAAGGTTCTGTGCCCCAGTATAGGGGAATTACAGGGCCAATAAGTGGGAGAGGGTGGGGTGGCAGGCATGGGGAGGGGACGAAGCAACAGGAGTTTATTCTTGTTTTTTTTTTTTTATTTATTTGTTTGTTTTTTGGAGGTGAAACTGGGAAAAGAGAAATGATATGACATGTAAATAAAGAAAATATCTAATAAAAAAAAAAGAATAGTTTGTTTTCCCAATGAGATTCTCTTGGGGAAAACTAAATTGTCATTTGCAAGAATATATCAGTTGGAGGTAGCCTCTTGGCTAGGAATTGGGTCCTGTGTTCATTTCTCCTTTCATCTATAGGACCCCATATTGTATAGACTTGTGAAAACCATGTGGATATTGCCACTGTCTGTGTTAATTCATGTGCACTGGTTCTATTGCATTCTGAAGGCTTTGTTTCCTTGATGTCTTCCGTAACATCTGCCATTAGAATCTTTTGTTGTTGTTGTTGTTGTTGTTTTGTTTTTTGAGACAGGGTTTCTCTGTGTAGCACTGGCTGTCCTGGCACTCACTCTGTATACCAGGCTGACCTCGAACTCAGAAATCTGCCTGCTTCTGACTCTCAAGTGCTAGAATTAAAAGGCGTTCACCACCACTGCCTGGCGCCATTATAATCTTTACTTCTCCTTTTTTAAAAGATTCCGTGAGCCCAGATGGAAGAGACTAGATGGAGATATCCCGCTTAGAGCTCACTGTTCAAAGATGACACTCTGTGAAATGGATAATTGAGTGTCTTTATTTATTTCCATCTACTTCAGGGGGAAGCTTCTTTGATAATGGCTGAGCAAAGCACTGGTTTGTGAGTATAGCAAAAGATCATTCGGAGTCATTTTATTGCTATGTACCTTTAATGATCTTTTGCTATGTTCCTTTATTTTTTATTTTTTTTATTTTTTTATTTTTTTGGTTTTTCGAGACAGGGTTTCTCTATATAGCCCTGGCTGTCCTGGAACTCACTCTGTAGACCAGGCTGGCCTTGAACTCAGAAATCTGCTTGCCTCTGTCTCCCAAGTGCTGGGATTAAAGGTGTGCGCCACCACCGCCTGGCTTGCTATGTTCCTTTAATAGAACAGTATCATTAGGTTGTCTTCAAGGTCCCTGGACTACCTTGTTTCAGTTTCTTTGTCACCAAAGCAGCTTCACATGTGGATTGTAAAGTAGATCTTAAGCCAAATCAGGTATGGTTTGGTTACTCCCACAAGATCAGTGCCATCATTGCACTAGCATATCTTGTAAAAGGACTCTATTGTAGATCAGAGTTCTATAGTCATGTTGTAGACTGAATATATCAATATAATAGTGATATATATTGAAAGTCTATAATAGTTTGTAGTTGAGTTACATTTCTCTTTTGGTAGCATGTAGAATACCTTCCATGAGAGTGAAGTTTCTAGATAGACTTCTTTTTACTTCTCCATGTTCAGTATATTATATGGGTATTGTCTTCAGCCACAGAAACTTGTCATCTGTTTCTGGAGAGCAACATATATTTGGTAACATTCTGGGTTATTTGCAGGTTCCTACGGGACCTCTTTGGTAAATAACTCAATTAGATGTAACCCATTTCTAGTAATCGAAACTTCATTTGGTGGCAAGAGCTGTCTAATGGGTCTCTTGTATCCACCATTATTTTGTCATTCATTTAGACTGTCATCGCATATGCATGTATTTTAGAATCAGTCCGTGTGCAGTATCATGCCTCTACACTGTATATTAGCCTTTGGCTTTCACTCTCTCTTCTGTTATCATCCTCTTCCCATTCCTGCTTGATTATACTGTTCTTATCTTGCTTGTTATCCACCAGTAATTATCCATTCTATTTCCCTTACCTGCAAAGGTCTGTTTGTCCTATTCCCCTACTTTATATCTATCACCTGTGAGTCTATGAACTGTACCTTGCTCATCATTGACTTAACAGCTAATATCAACATATACACTTACATGTGTGCAAATAACATATGTACCTTTCTGTGTCTGTTTTACCTCATCGAGGTTGATTTTTTTTCTAGTATCATGCATTCACCTCTAAATTATATGGCTTAATTGCACTTAACATCTAAGCAGTATTCCACTATGTAAATGTATCACTTATTTTTTATCCATTTGTCTGCTGAGGGACATCCAGGTTGTTTCCAATTTCTGGCTGTTATCAACAGAACAGAAATGAATATGGTTGTACAAGTCCAACCTTCAAATATGTACTCAAAAGCAGTAGAGCTGGATTTTGAAGTAGATCTATTTCTAACTTCCTGAGGACTCCCATCCCTATTTTATTAATGGCTGTACATGTAAGTTTACATTCCCACTAGCAAGGAATGAGTGCTTCCCTTACTCTACATCCTTGCCAGCATGAGCTGCCATTTGCTTTATTGCTCTTATAAATTCTGATGTATGAAATTTCTAGTTTTGATTTCCATTTCCCTGATAGCTAAGGATGTTGAACATTTTTTAAAATGTCTCAGCTGTTTGAGATTTCTGTTTGGATAATTCTTTGCTGAGATTTGCAGTCCACTTTTTAACTGGATTATTTGTTTTCTTAATATCTTGAGATGTTAATTTAGGGATTTATTGATTGTTATTTGTGTTTGTGTGTATGGATATGTGCATGCATGTAAACACATGAATATAGCACCTCCGATAGCTATAAGAGAAACTTGCATCACCTTGCGTTAGAATTACAGGTGATTGTGAGCTAACATATGTGTGCTGGGAAGGAAGCAAATTCTAGTCATCTGCAAGAATAGCAGGCACTCATTTTCCCCTGTTTGAATCTTATATTACTATTACTACTACTGTTATTATTGTCTTAAGTATTGCATCCTAACCACAGATTCTCCTCCCTCTATTTCTTCCAGTTCTTCTCCCCTACATCTTACTTCTCCCTAGTTTCCCTTCAGAAAAGAGCAAGTCTCCCAGGAGTATCAACTGTACATTGCATAGCAAGTTACAATAAGACTAGGCAACACCCTCATACCAAGTCAGAACAAGCCAACCCAATATGATAAAAAGGGTCCTAAAGACAGGTAAAGGAGTTAACCTTTCCTCCTACTCTGAGTTCCACAAGAACACCAAGCTATACAAACAGAACATGTTCCCAAGACCTTGCTTAGATCCATATAGGTTCCCTGATTGTTACTTCAGTCTGTATTTCCCCCTGAGTCCTGTTTCTTGGATTATGTGAGTTGTGTTTTTGTGGTGTCCTCTACCTCTCTAACTCCTAAAAATCCTTTCTCTCCCTGTTGTGCAGAATTCACAGAACTTTGCTTAGTGATTGGATATGGGTATCTGCATCTGTTCCTGTCAGTTGCTGGATGAAGCCACTCTGATAATGATTGTGTTGTTTTTATATTTTGTATATTAGTATTCTATCAAATAAGACTAGTTAGTAAAGCTTTCACCCCATTCCAAGAGTGCAAATTTGTCAAAAGGATGATGTTCTTTCCTGAGGAGAAACTTTTCTATTTACATGATATTCTATTTATTAATTGTTGATCTTAGTACCTTACTAACAGAATTTTGTTCAGTCTTTTGCCACTGAGTTCAAGACTTTCTCTACTTTCTCTTCTACAAGATTAGCTATATGTTGTCTTATGTTGGATGCTTTGATCCATTTGCAATTAAGTCTTGTGCAGGAAAACAAGTCTAGACCTATATGCACTCTTCCAGTTGGGTGAGGTCCGGGATAGAGGGAAGAGTTGAGGGGAAAGAAGGTAGGGGAGAAAAGTCTGTGTGATAGATAGAGCTGGTGACCCCTGTGGCTGAATTAGGGAAAAGCTGAGGAATAGACCAATCCTCGAGGAAGACCAGCAGTCTCAACTAACATAGACACCCGGGATCGCTCAGACACCGAGCCACCAACCAGGCAGCATACACCAACTGATATGAGGTCCCCAACACATATGCAGCAGAGGACTGCTGGGTCTGGACTGAGTCAGAGAAGATACACCTAACCCTAGAGAGACTAGGGGCCACTTGGGGAGGTCTGGTGGAATTGGGAGCGGGGACTTCCTCTTGGAGATGGGGAGAGGAGGTATGGGATATAGAACAGTTGGAGGGTAGACTGGGAGGAGGATAAAGTCTGGAATGCAAAAAAAAATTAAAGAATTTAGTAGAAAAAAATTATAAATAATAAAAAAATGTCTAAATGATCTGCAGGAGATGGGGTAGAAAAGAAGGGAGGCCACAGCAAGTGGCTTGCTAAAGAGCCGGTGGTCAAACAGTGGAGTTGTATGTGAAGAAGAGGAAGAGAGGTAAAGATCTGGAATTAGCATATCTCCTTCTCTGCCCAACAGCATGGCTTGCTATTTCACATGGAATGCCTGCCAGAGTTTGGGGCTAAGAAAGAAATGGTTAAATATAAATTTTTTAAAAGATTTATTTATTTTATTTTATGTGTATGTGTATTTTGCCTACCTGCATATTGTGGTGGTTTAAACATGCTTGGCCTATGGGGAGTGGTATCATTAAGAGGCATGGTCTTATTGGAAGAAGTGTGCAATTGTGGGGATGGGCTTTGGGGTCCTATGCTCAAGCGTTGTCCAGTGTGTAACTGACTCTTTTTCTGACTGCATGTAGAAGATATTTTTCTCCTGGATGCCTTTTGATCAAGATGTAGAACTCTTGGTTCCTCCAACATCTAGTCTACCTGCACAATGGCATCCTTCCCACCATGATGATAATGGACTGACCCTCTGAAATGGTAAGTCAACATCAATTAAATATTGTCCTTAATAAGAGTTGGTTTGATCCTGGTATCTCTTCACAGCAATGAAACCCTAAGTAACACACACTCATATATGTATCACTTGCAAACCTGGTATCATGGATCACCTGGTTTTAGAGCTATAGACAACTGTGAGCTGCCATGTAGATACTAGGAATTGAACCTAGGACCTATAGATGAGCATCCAGTACTCCTAACCACTGAGCTATTTCTGCAACCCCCAAGGAGGAGATATTAGAGACCTTTATACTCATAGCTACAAATAAACCTGTCTCTGTAATTCTATATTTTTAGACGGAAAATTCATATACTCAGCTATTTCAAAAGTATAAAAATAATGTTCTCAAGAACTAAAATGGCTAGTAACCAGAGATTTAAGCTGAGCCATTTCCATATACATTATAAAATTGTTTTGTATTAGTGATGAGGTTTTTAAAAGAATTCATTTTTCTATACTACTATTTACATAAGGAATTATAGAATATGATGGGGTGGTCTATGCATGAATTCCATTCATACAAATTCTGCCAAATTCTCTCTTGTAAGGAGAATGAAGAATCATTTGAATCCTGAAAGTATTATTGTGTCCAGGTTATTCATGGATTGTATTGAAATGGATTTCCATGGAAATAGTTAAAAATTGATAATCTCCAAGCTTAATAAACAAGGTAAGTTCTTATCAACAATGAGAAAATTAGAAAGTAAAAAGGAAAAACCTTAAGTCAAGTTTAATACTTTAGTTTCTAGAATGGAGAAGACTGAGATTGTTTCATGAATTTTCTGGGACTTACATGCCTTTAGAAGATAAAATTGGTTTTCACAGTTTCACAGTTTGTTGAAAGGCCATACACCCCTAACATATACAGATGCACCATCATGCTTCTAATCTTTATTCTAACTACAAAGGAAATGCAAATATATAAAGATAAGGATAGTAAAATATAGATGTGAAGTTATTTACATGATACATTCTTTGAGAAAAAACACAGAAGGAAATTCATGATACAATGTTGAGTAGAAGTAAACAAATATATAGCTAGACAGAGGAATAATCTATTATGAAAATCTCAGATAGCAGCAATATCCACAGGACACTCCCACCAATTTTTTTCTCTAGAACTACTGCAATCAATCTCATATTGATAGGTTAGGCTGAAGAGTTCCCTTGACTGAGTTATAAACTTTTTAACCATCTTTCTAAAAAGTGCACTCCAGTATATTTCCCTAAATCATATCTCACTTTTATTCAGTTGACAATGTTAATTGTATCTTGTATAAGGCTGAAATGCTTTGGAGAGATTGTAGTGCCATTTCAAGGGTAGAACCTGTCTTCAGAGAATTTTGTAGAAGAACAGAAGATGGTTAAAATAATAGTCCTAGCTAGCACAGGGAACACAAGACCTATAGTAAGGCAAAGACATTGAAACCTGTACAAAAGAAGCACATTTGGCAGAATAGATTTGGAAGGGATATGATAGTTGAAAAGATTGTGGGAAAATACAATTTGCTGTAGTGAGCAGTTTGATCAGAAAATAAGCCAATCCATGGAAGCCTAGGTGATATACACCAACAAATGTTTGGCCGGGAACAACAAATCCTTATACATATATAAAACTATAATAATGAGTAAGTATAGGGGACATCATTTGATGAATAGATTTTATGTGAAGCATGGGTACCTATCTGGTTTTGAATATTCAAGAAACTTTTCTGTTAATTTCATCACCCCTTTGAAAACAGTACATTTTTTTTCCTTGTTGAACATATAAAGGAAATTTAGACCTTAGCCTAATGGGACCTAGGACTGATGCAATAATGCAAAAACCTTTAAATGTCAATATTTTAAAATATTAATATTAAAGAATGAGAATACTCAGTAAGTTGTACTGAAAGCACTGCTGTCTTTTTTACCCTTTCAAAAGCAGACTCATTCATATACCAGACTACTGTTTTAAGAACTCAGGGAATGATTGATAATCATATGGATGAGAAGCCATGTGTCAGAAAATAGGACAATGATCAATAAAGAAAACAAAACAAAACCAAGAACAACAATAAAACATGCTCCAGTTTGT
>JADRCC010558548.1:0-12245 GCA_019843855.1 Hylomyscus alleni | reverse complement strand
AGCTCAAATCAGTAGGTTACAGAAAGCAAGATCCACCATCGGATTTCAAGAAACCACAGCCGAGACTGGACCCCTGAAATGATGGAGAGGAGAGGGCAAGGACTCGACCGCCCAGGGAGAGAGCTAACCTCCGAGCTAACCTCCTGTCGGAAGTGCAAGGCAGGTCTTGAAACAACGAAAGAGGAAAACTGCAGACTGATAGCAGGAAGTGGCTGCTAACCCTGGTCTAGACTCTGGAAGGAACACGCCGGGCCTGATTGTGATCAGTGTGAAGCACGGTGTACCGATTTTTATGAAGCTGTGGATGTGAGGCAAGGCTTGTGAGTCAGGAACACTAGAGAGGAAATTAAGCTTCGGCATTTGCTGTGAGGATCTGATTCATCATTACGTGGGGAGAAAAAAAAATCTGATGGCTCGTTTTTTTTTTTTTCCTTCATGCACTGCAAACACAGATTTATTAAGGAGAGGGGAGAAAGAACTCCGAGAGTGGAAGGAATGCTGAGATTGCCCCCCCCCCCCCCTTTTAAAGAAACATTTCCAATGTTGTGAGAAGTTTGGACTTCTCAGGCTGTGCTGTGAGTTGATGTAAGTTCTATTTTGCACACAAGTTTAGTAAAACCGAACAAGACTCTTGTGTGTTCTTTACTAAAAAGGTAAAATTCGGAACAGACCAATGAGCAGAAACATCGTACTCCGGGTGAGCTATGCCTTCAGAAACCATGACAGGCAGTGGCTTGGCAGGGACTCTTTCTTACACTCAGTACCCTGAGCCCACTGTCCCAGTCCCAGTGGAAACTGTAATGTCCATCCAAAGAGAACTGGTAGGTAGTTAGGTGCCGTGGCTTACACCTCTAATCTTGAAATTGGGTGGAGGATGGACAGGTGATCATGAGAGAGAATCTGTTACAAAAATTATGTATTTCCACATAACAGAACGATGGGAAGCTTTAAAAGTGGCCGGAGGGTTTGGGGAAACAGCGGTTGCCTGGCTTTTCCAAGGCCCCCCGATCTGTTCCCCAGTATTCCTCATTCAAACGTTGCTCACGGGGCTGACAGAAATGGCCAGCCAGGCCAGCCAGCTGATGACAAGCACAGGGGCTGTGGTGGTTGGAGACCACCTTGCTGTTGTTGTCAATACTTCTCTAATAAGCAGCCCCAAAGCCCGACTAGTCTCGCCCAACAGAGCTGGGTGAGCATGGGAAGGGAAGCCACGTTCTGCCCAACACAACCCTTCGCATAATCCGTGTTAATGTCACAACCATGGAGTTGGGACAGGAAAGGCGCTCAGTTTCTGTAACTTAAGGATGATTGGGAGCATCGCTCGATGGTAGAAGGAGTCTCAGAAGACACAGAGCACGGTTAGTTTCCAGGGTTGGTTTAGGAAGAGCACAGCGGGAGACAGGTGGGCACGTAGGAGTTATTTTGGACTGTGATGCTGGGTTCTGATAAGGAAGGTGAATTAACCATAGTTTATGATTAAGAGGCTACTGTTTCACTCCTACAGCCAGCAGGGATGGCAGCAGAGCGTAAGGAGGAAGAGTAGGAACCTCACCCAGAATGGCGTGAGTAGGTTTTACCTCGATGTACATGAGGAGACCAACGGTCACTGGATGGTGACCTATACAGATTCATCAAATCATAATAGGTGGCCCTGTGCATCTTCTGCACTTATACTTGAGGTGAGAATAGAAGCTTCACAACAAGGTTTTCCCCCTACTTTTTTCCCCTAATTTTTTTGGAGACAGGGTCTCATATAGCCCAAGCTGGCTTCTAACTCAGAACATAATTGACCTTAACTTCTGATTCTCTTATCACTACCTTTCAAATACCAGGATTATAATGATATAACGATAAATAGTAACTTATTTAGCTTTGGAAAACCCAAATCTGATAGATTCTGGCCCTTTATCCCATTAATTTTTTTTTCTTTTCAGAAAGCAGCTCTATTTGCTATGAAAGACAGTGAAAATGAAAATAAGCAAAAATAACTGTGGTTATAGAGAGATTGCTTAAAACCATTTCATTGGCAAATAATCACCACAAAAACTTTGGATTTAAACTAAAGCATAGGGGCTATAAACCATATTGCGGTTAGCTTGATAGCCCAACCTTAGTGTACAGTTTAGGTTATTGCCTGGGAACAGACAGGCAGAGACAGCCAGGTATGGTGACATGGGCATGCAATCCTAGCACTTGGGAGGTGGAGGCAGAAGGATCGGTTCATGCCACACAAGAGCCTGTCTCAACGAATAGGTGAGCCCCTGCAGAACTGGGTAGATCGTGCATAAAGGAGTCATTTTAAAAGGTTACACTGAACATGAGTAGCCTCTGTACCATAGCTTCACCTAGCAAAGTTCACTACCTGAGAGTGTTCCAGGGGCCGCTCAAAGTGACACTGTCAGGTCTAGAACATTCAAGGTCCCTAAGTGTCCGCAGTAGCTCACACTTACTTTCCGAGGCTTCACCTTGTCTTGTAAATCATACTGGCCAATTCCTTTGTAGCTGATCCCAAGCCACCATGGAAGTCCCTGCTTATCCTGAAAAGATAGAAAATACATGAGACCCAGAATCTGGGACATCTTCTAGACAGGAAGTGCTGTTTATTACTATTTTTTCTTTAAGAAGTACCAACAAGCCAATATACATCTGTGTTGGTAAGCAGAACTCTACTGAGAAACTTAACTTGTTAAAATATTTTCTTAGGGTCTCTTCAAATTATAAGCACACATGCAAAGCCAATAATATGGGTATTATCATCTAAAAGACTAAAGCACTACTGTTTTGATGAAATCATTTGAGAGAATAAAAAAATTCTAATTCAACCAAGAATTAATTCAGCCCCAAAGTTAGTTATGACTTTTAAAAAAAACCTTTGTTCTCTCAGCTAAATCACTAGCTATAAAGGCTGGGACATTTCCAAGGGATTACCAGGAGAAAAACAGAGGTTCAGAGCCCCGATGCTCAGAGTACAATTAACAATGAACAGAGGAGAAGTAAGAATATCTTTTAGGGGAATTGGACAACTCCACAGCGGCATGAGTAGTCGGTCTGAGATACATATATATATATATATATATATATATGATATTCTATTTTCTTTCTAAGTTTGTTTATTGGGCTTTATTTTTCCCAATGAAAATAATGTATTGACAGAGGGAAACATTTAGGGTTAGGCATGTGTGTATATGCAAAGCAGAATCAGTGAGAATTAAGATTAAATTTGGATACATTTTTAGCACAGTCATCCTCAATACAAAAGTGTGCATTATCTGATTTCCCTACATCTGCAATGGTAAAGATTTCAACACTGTCATGACATCGAAAGTCACGGAAGAGCGTATCAGTTATGAAATTATGCCTCTCTCAAACAAAACTCCCTTTATCTACACTGCCTCCTTTACCATCAAAATATTTCTTAGCCAGCTTCTTCCTGTTTATCAGCAAAAGAAGACAAAGCACACTGATGAGCGTGTGATAATGCAACATTTGCAAAATCTTCAGCATTTCCCATGGATGTACGCATAAACATTGAAGGCTGACGCGACTGTCACGTGGAGGAGTGAGCAAATGAAGAGCCAGGAGCATTCATGAGGCAAATAATGGAAAATAAAAATCACTAAGGGTAGATAATGAGGATGGCCGAGAAAGGCAGATAGACTCAGTGGTATAGTATGGACTTAGCATGCCAGGGGTCCTAGGTTCAATACCCAGCATGCAATGGGAGCAGGGAGGAAGGGAGAGGAGGCAAGGAGGGAGGGAGAGATAGGTGGATGGATAGATAGATAGATGATAGATGGATAGATAGATAGATAGATGATAGGTGGATAGATTGGAATATGAGCTAAGAGGGAATACTTATCCGGGAAAGTACCTGAATGTAGCATTTTGCAAAAATGATATGCTTTATAATTTGCCACAAACAATAACAGACTTAAAACATTTAAGAAAACAATTCTATTTAAAATGCTGAAATTGTGGGGTTGGAAGGATGGCTCAGTAGTTCAGAGAGCTGGCTGGTCTTCCAAAGGACCAGAGTTCAGTTCCTAGCACCCATGTGGTGGCTTTCAACCATCTGATATTAGAATTCCCGGGAATCTGCTGCCCTCTTCTGATTTCTGTGGGCACTGCATGCATGCAGTACACAGACACACATGCAGACCAATGCGCACATATAAATAAGATAAGTAAGTATTCTAAAAGACAATTTAAAACACTGCAGATTCTAGACACAGTTCACGCACACATTGAGATGCTGCTCGGTGACTTGCACTGGCTGCTGCGCATCACGGAGAACTCTGGGATATGAGAAGCGCTTACCTTCACTGCATAATAATGGACTCCGTAGGTTGGTAGGGCTTCTACTATTTTCATATACCTAAAGAAATGGACACATTGTAAGCTCATCAAAACAGTAAGAGGGTCCTTTGGGAAAAACTGATTTCAGGAAACACAATTTGCTTCTGCTTCCCTCATTTAACCACAGCTAAGCTCCTTGACTCAAGGAAACATAGCACAGTAAACCATTGTAGAGAGTGATGTGGTTTGTACCTTATGCAGCCGTCAGTGGCTTTATAACAAAACAAATACAGTGAACGTTTCTACAACTTACAAATAGATTGCATTAACACTGCAAACCTTAAATTTATTTATTTATGCATTTATTTCCCCCACCTCACTCCTTTAAGACAGAGTTTCTTCCTTGTATAGCCCTGGCTTTCCTGAACATCCTTGCTCTGTAGACCAGACAACCTAGAAGTCAGAGTACTGTGATAAAAGGTATGTGCCACTATATGTAGCCTATTTATACATGTAATACATATGGTATTTTGTATGTATGTACATCTGCACACCAGAAGAGGTCATCAGAATCTACAGGACAATTATGAAACACTGTGAGCTTCTGTGTGGGTGTTGGGAATCGAACTCAGGACTTCTGGAAGAGTAGCCAGTTCTCCTAACTGTTGATCAATCTCCCCAGCCCCACATTGCAAATTTTTTAAGGCCAACACTTAATATACAAACAGTAAGGATCAACTTTTGAGCCAGGCATGGTGACACATGTCACCGCCTCTATTTTTGTTCAAGAAGGCACTGGGTACCTTTAAAGAGTGGACTGGGCTGAACTGGGTAAGAATTCTCCATCCCCTAGAAATGAAATTCCTATTTAACTTGAGGGGACTTCCCCTCAAGATAAAATGATGTTTTTATTTATTATTTGAAACTTTAATACAATATATGTTGATCGTGTTCATTCCAATTAGAAAGGATTTTTTTAAATGGCATCTTGAAAGATTAATTTCTTTGGACACTCTAATCACTAACTTGGTAATTTCTTAGGTAACTGCCCTACATGTATATGAATATAAAGGGCATAAGGGGCTAGGTGAATGTGCCAACATCAAGCAGTGATACAAGTGCACAAAATCAGAGCAGGGGTTGGAATGCCGCAGACAAACATTAACCAAGTCAAACAGTCAGTGTTAGTAAGCATGCAACAAGGACCAGGAGAAGTTAACAGGCTTCTTTCAAGTAAGGATCCTGCCTAACGTGCACAGCAGCCTGACTGAAATCCTTCAGGAAAATTATCTTTCCATTCTTGCTCCGTCCCTGGCACTCTCCTCCACCACCAGCCCCAGAGCACAATGAATGAAAATGTCAAGGGTTCAACCTTAGGAACTGCTGGCTTCTATTGTATGCCCTGAGCATCGTGGTGTGTCATGGAAATGAGATTGGTGAAGAAATTAGAGTGTGAAGAACCTAACCAGGGGACAGGCAACCTGGGTCCTTGTTTCACTTCCCACATGATCCATGCTGTTCATGCTCTTTCTCAAAAAGTTACAGTCCCCGGGAGCTACTCTCTGGCTACTGGAACAGTCCCAAACTCTAACAGATTGGTTTTCATAACTTCCAGTAACTTAGAAGTTATTGTACCAAGGGAAGAGTTCTTAATAAAGCAATGGTACCTCTACACAGTCAAAGAATAAGGCAGACAATGGGTGTAGTGGCACTTAGAGTCCCAGCAGCTGGGAGGCAGTCCTAGCTTAGAATAAGGACTCAAAGCTATCCTTAGCTACTTAGTGAGTTCAGGGTCAGCCTGTGTACATGAGACTATCTGTCTATCTGTCTGTCTTGTCTGTCTGTCTGTCTGTCTGTCTGTCTGTCTGTCTGTCTATCCATCCATCCATCCATCCATCCATCCATCCATCCATCCATCCATCTACCTACCTACCTACCTACCCGTCCACCCATCTCTAAGTAATGACTATGGTCTGTTCTTGGTAGTAAGAGGAAACAGAACTCCAACAGCAAGTGTACTGTGAGTTCCATCCAAAGTAGAGTCACTAACTGAATTTCCATCTTCTCTCTGAAAATGTTGGAAGGTTTGGCACCATCATTCCTGAACTCAAAGCTAAGTCACCTTACCCATGCCCAGAACCATCCTCCCCATTTCCTAGGTGGCCAGCTCTTCCTTCTGTTACCTGCCCCACCCTGGAGAACATCTGAACTGGTAACACCCACATATGGAATCACCAAGATGTTTTCTTTAAAACTATATTTAGACAAAAAGAAAAATGATACTTACTGGACCACAGCTTGACCCCGAGTGAGACCTTTGATTTTCAAATAATGCTCAATCACTCTGTCCTCACTGCAAAACAGAGAAATAAGCATGGTGATGTGTGTCTTTCTGACATCCAGATTCCATTTCTACGATCTTAGGCAGCCACTGGAAACCTGAGAGGAACTTCCTCACTTGGGAGGTAGAGTGGCATCCTTTGTGGTTTCTGTAGGACCCCACTCCTTAATCAGCATGTGACTACTTCCACTACGAACTCTAACTTTTATGTAAGTATATGATTTGCATTCATATTTTAAAGTGGTGTTTACTAGTAAAGGAAACATGTTGAAGTTCTCAAATGGAAAACTAATATTCTAGATCCATCAGAGAGACTAGATACAAAGTACAAATATTAAATACTAAGTTGGAGATCATTTTGAGGTAATTTTGAGCCTAAGATCTGTAGTTCAGTTGGTAGAGTGCTTTCCCAGCATGCACAAAGCCCAGGGTTCAATCCCTGGTACCTCATAAGCCAGGCATAGTGGCCCACGCCTGTAATCCCAACACTTGGGAGACAGAGGCAGAGAAGCTAGATGTTCAAGGTCACTGTGAGTTATGAAAAGGGCACGAGGCATCCTGGGATGAGACTTTTTTGTTTTTTTTTCTTAAGGAAAACACAATTATTTGAGTCTGAATACCATCTGAAATATTCTTATTACCATTTTGGACACTGTGCCGTAGAGAAAAGCCCTGATCTTATCCTGGAAGAGGAGAGACTTCTTCAGCCCCTACTTTACCCTACACTTCAACTAGCTCTTCAGTCACAGCCTGGTGTAGCTGTGAGACTACAAGATCGATCATTTCCCACCCCACCTCACCCCCAGACTCCCACCCCATCCCTAGACTCTCACACCATTCTACTTTTTTTTGAAAAGAAACTTTCATTGAACAGTGATTTGTTCAGAAGTTTCCAAAGTCCGAATGCAGTGTAGGCTCTGTACTTAATTTCACTGTATATTTGGAAAATGTATTCCAGCTTTTATATTTAAAGTTATCAAAACGGGATATTTTATCATCTTTATTTCATAATTTTTGGGTGTGTACAAAAGAAGGTCATTTTCATGGTTTGGAGGCTGAAACCATGGAGAGTGTGTTTACAAGGGGACAAGTAATTTAAAAGAAAAAAAGTGATTCTCTTTCATCTGCTAGCGCTCAGAGCTCGGTGGAGGCCCTGGCCTTCGCACGCGGCTGGCTTGGCTTACCAGTAAGCGAGGGATGGATGTTCCTGAAGGGTTTTGGTTGGAAAGACTGGCAGTGTCTTCAAGTCTGTCCTGGCATTCTCATCACTGGAAAGAAACACAGTGCGTTAGTATCAGACCGGCACCTGAAGAGACGTCCAATCAGGCTTCCCGATGAAGAAACCTGAATGGTTATTGTAGGACCTTGGTCCCTGTTACTAGAGACCGCCCTCCAATGAGACAACTGCGTCAGATACTCTGAAGTCTCCAATACTTTCCGTGAGCATTGATTTCATTATGTAAGATGGATGGTACTAAAGAAATTTTTTCATATTTTACTTTTACACAGCATCTTCCTAGTCTACTATACACGTTTCCACGTTCTTGTAGCATCAACCGGATCACCTCCAGGAGCTCCTAACATTCAGCATGTTGGAGGACCAGTCTCCAAGTTCTTCAGTATATAGACATCCCACATTAAAACGGTTGACATAGACACCGCTGTCGCTCTTATCCCTACCATCCTCTGAAGTACAGTAGATCCACACAACCGGCGTTGGACAGTTAATCTCTGCAGAAATCTCAGGAATATAAGAGGAAGGGAGAACGTGTTTCTGATAAGTCCAAAGGAATCTTCACATCACCCACAGTGAGCTAAAATGTAGTTGTATTCTGTTTGGACTAGTTTCTAGAGTTAGAAAACTAGTAATTATAAAATCTTATAAACTTTTATAATTTATAATATTATAAAAAACGCTATATAAAATGGACAAATTCTAGTGGTTGCAAGAAAGGCGTGAGAGCTGCTCTTGTGTTATAGGAGAGAAATGCTTCTCTAGCTGCCCCGAGTACTCAAGGGAGGGGGAAACATGATTCTAGAAGGTCTATTAGCTCCTAGGAAATGGGCATGAGAAGGTGGGTCACACCCTGGTGTTCTCCACGCAGAGTCATCCTTACTCTCCTCCCCAGTGGTCACATCTTCCTCTCTTCCTATTAGCTAAACTTTGTTGAAAGTACTTGGCACTGAGCAGTGTATTTAGGGGCATTGTTGTCCTGGTGGTAGGCTGGGTGCCAATCTTCTCATGAAGAAGGCATCATTATTCTCCATGTTTTTCTGGCAAAGCTGTGAGATTCAGAGAGGTTGGCTCTGTTGCTAACTGTTCATGGCTATGGTGTAGGGGAGAAACGCATTTGAGACAGTCTGCTTGGCTCCTAAGGCCAGGTTCTTAACTACTGTGTTCTAACCCTGACTCCCAGCTGTCCCCTCAAGGCTTTGGCCCTAGAATGCTGAGCATTCTAAACTCTGCAAAGACACAGCGCCCTTATACCCTGGGATGGCTAACTTGGTCTGCCAACTTGAAACACCATGGGAACACACATCTGGGGTTGCATATCAGGCCATTCCCAGGAAGGTTTAAGTGAGGAGCAAAAGCCCACTCTGAATGTTGAGTGGTGCTATCCCATGGGCTGAGGTCATAGACTGGTAGGGAAAAGCCAACTGATCACCATCATTCGCCTCTCTTTGTTCTCTGACCATGGACACAAAGGCAAATTAGCTGCCCCATGCTCCTACTGTCTTGACTTTACTGCCATGAAGGACTGCACCCTCAAACTGTGAGCCAAAATAGACTGGTCCTTCCTTCAGTTACTTCTTGCCTGGTATTTAGTCACAGCAATGAAGTAAGTAACTAATACGCACCCTTCTACCAGGTGCAAAGGGAAACACTGGCAAATTTTAAAACTTACCATTTAGGCATTTTTTTTCTTTTTTTTTTCTTTTTTTTTTAACATTAACTTCCTCTATTGCTCACTTTTCTGTGGCTGTGATAAAACACCATGATCGAGGCAACTTATAAATGGAGAGCCTTACTTTGAGCTCGCAATTCCAGAGACAGAAGAGTCCATCATAGTGATGGCAGAGAAGCATGAGAGCAAGCTCCAGATGTGGCAGCTGAAGCAGAAGCAGAGTGCTCACATCTGGAACTGAATGTAGGAAGCAAGGAGTGAATGGAAGATGGCAAGGGTCTTTTGAAACCTCAGTGCTCTCCCGAAGTGACATACTTCCTCTAGCAAGGCCACATCTTCTAAGCCTCTTCAAACAGCCACCAACTGGAAATCCAGTATTCAAATGCCCGGACTATGGGGCCCACACATCTCATTAAAAACCACCACACTTCCCATAACACTGAAGCAGACAAACCTCCTTGTACAGGACCATACATTGGGTCCTTTCACACCATTCATCTAGACCTCATAGACCAAGGGAACATCCATATGATAACAAGGATCCAAAAGAGAAAGAAAAGAGGAAAACCAACAACAAACCAGGGACCAAACCATGGTCTCCATCTATGTGGCCCACACCTACCATTCTGTATTAGATATTGCTCACTCCTGTTACCTAGTTGAAAAGCTTCTCCTTGGGCCTGCAGCAATGGATCAGTGGTTAAGAACGCTGGCTGCTCTTCCAGAGAACCTGGGTTAAGTTCTCAGAACCCACACGGCAGCTCACAATTGTCTATAACTCCAGTTCCAGGGGATCAGACACACTCACCCAGACAACATGCAGATGAAACATCAGTGCACATAAAATTAAAAATAATTATACAGAGGGCTGGAGAGATGGCTCAGTGGTTAAGAGCACTGACTGTTCTTCTGGAGGTCCTGAGTTCAATTCCCAGCAACCACATGGTGGTTCACAACTGTCTGTAATAGGATCTGATACCCTCTTATGGTGTGTCTGAAGATAGCAAAAAATGTACTCATATACATAAAATAAATAAATTTAAAAAATAATTATATGGAAAAAAGAAAGAAAGGAAGGAAGGAAGGAAGGAAGGAAGGAAGGAAGGAAGATAGAAAGGCTTCTCCCTTGTTTTCTGGTTTTATCTATTCTAGAGATTTCTACAAAGAGGAACTTTCCGAAGATGGTTGGGTGGGACAATTGCATTTGGAGGATGATAGGAGAATTACAGAAGAGCGACAGCAATATCTGTGTAGATCATTTTATTGCCGGATGTTTATGCTGAAGAAGTTGAAGTGGGCTCCATGTACACTCAATGTGTTTTCCTAAGAGGAGCACCGGGACCTACTTAAAGGTGAAAGACTCGGCTCTCTTAATCACTACAGGAAGTAAAAAAGCCTCTTGGCTCCCGTTCTTATATAAGAACAACTCTCTCTACTCACTTGGAATCTGAGCAGTAGCACTTAATCAAACTGACAATCTTGGGAAACTGGTTTGTGCTTCCAGAAAAATCAAAATATACGACAGTCCATTTTATTCATATTAAAGGTCAGCTGTCAACTCTTAAGGACTATTATTTATTTTCTTAATAATTTCATGCTCTATTCTTCAATTTCCCTATCCCCACCCCACTCCCTTCTGTTGATTTTTAAGACTAGGGTCTTGCTATATAGCCCAGGCTGGCCTCAAATTCATGAACCTCCAGTCTCTGACTCTCTAATACTGTAGTACCAGGCAGGAGCCACCACACCAGGCTAGGACAGAGCTTTTTGCAGTTGCTCAACACCAGCAACCCATGTACACTGCCGTATTACAGATGCAGGTGAAACACAAGGCATGTTTCAAGAACCCATGTTCTCAGGTCAGCACCTAGAATCACCTTTTACAGTTAATTTTGTGGCAATGAGACTTCAATAGACTGGAAGTTGTTATTTCTCATCAATTTACCCATTCACTTGCAATCAGTGTAACATGCATGCCTAATGTGAAGAACTTTTATATGATATACTTACTGACTTTTAAGGCATAAAAATGAATAGAATTGGAGAGATGGCTCGGTGGTTAAGAACACTTGCTCTTGTAGCAGATGTGGGTTCAATTTGCAACACCCACCTAGAGGTTCACAACCATCTGTAATTCTAGTTCCAGGGAATCTGAGACTATTTTCTGAATTCTGAAGGCAGTAGGCGCTGCACACATGTGATGCACACACACACACACAACACACACACACACACACACACACATCCATGCACGTATGCATGCATGCACTCATATACATAAAATAAATGAGAAATAACTTCAAAAAAGTTATAAAAATGCAGTCAAGACAAAAGAGAGAAGAGTTAGGGGAAAGAAAGGGAGGTATTTATTTACTGTTCTATCCAATAAACTCATAGATGAGAGTAAGTACTAATGGATACTTGTAGCTCTGACTACTTAACATAGTTTTGGTCCTATGTCCCACCTAGAGGCAAGCATCATCAGTGCTCATCATGCCTACCAACTCAAGCACATTCTGTGTCTGGCACCTAAACAGAGAAATAGCTATGTGTTTCAAATGACAAGTACTGTCTGCTTGAATTTTCATACATGGATTTTGGTCTCGGAGATGTCATTCTGCCAAGATCTCTCAAGAATGATTTCTATTCTAGACAGCCAGAACTTCTCCCTGTCATAAAATGTGATGTTTATGCTATCTTCC
>JADRCC010558547.1:0-11504 GCA_019843855.1 Hylomyscus alleni | reverse complement strand
GGGTTAAGGGAATGCCAACAAGGCCCTCATTCCACCTCATGGAGGCCGGACGTCAGTGAGACACTGGGTTAAGGGAATGCCAACAAGGCCCTCATTCCACCTCATGGAGGCCAGACATCAGTGAGACACTAGGTTGCCGTTGCTGTTTTGCTTGCTGTGTGCGTGCAGAGTTGCATATGGAAGTAAGTGAGCGTATGTGTAGGCTAGCAGCCAGTGTCAGGTGGCATCCTCTGGCCTATTTCCTCGCTGTCTTAAAACTTGCCCATTAGGTTAGGCTGGCTGGCCATCGAGCCTAGAGATCTACCATCTCTGTCTTCCACTCACCATCACTGAAATCATAAATGGACACCACTACACCCAGCTTGAAGTCTCATCTTTAAAAATGTTTTACCAACTGAGCTATCTTCTCAGTCCCACCTATTGCATTATAAAAGTCATACTGATACCCAGTCTCATTTAAGAGGGTCCCACCTAATAAACTTCAGAGAGTAAGGCACATTGTTGTTCTAAGAGGTTCTCAAAGTTAATGATGCCAGTGCTTATGGTTGGTATCAGTAAGGAACACGCTCACACCTCTGGCTTCTCATGGCTGCAAACCCTGCTGAAGCATAACACTAGCACCTATCACATTAGGTCACCTCCCACAGGGTACAGATGTGCCCTTCTGCCCAGAGAACAGGGCACCCAATAGGAACACAGCTACTGCTGCCCAGCCTCATCCACAGCTGCATTCAATCAAAGTCAAGATAAAGGAAAAGACGGAGGCACTTTACAAAGAATAGGTAGATTATTAGCAAAACCTAGCTTCTTGTCATAGCCAGGGAACTAACAAACATGCTAATTAAGGAGAAGAGCTGCAAGTGACTGCTGACAAACTACAAGACAAAGCCTGAACAGAGACGGCCAGCCCTCACTGCTGAGCTGAGTCCTTGTGAATTCTGCTGTGGGGTGATGGGTTGGATGGCCCATAATTGCTCTTATCTGCTTGTGCTAAATGTCTACACTGGAAGGGAAGACTGTAAAGCCCAGAAGATAGTGAGATGTGGTCAGGAATCCTAAGAGTGACATCATGCTGAGGAGAGGTTACCCTGGGCTGGAAAAGAAAACAAATCCCTTGGCTCTGAGAGCTGATGGAGGAGGTAGCTACACTCAGTAGAAGCCTAACTTCAAGCTTCACTTAACTCTGCCTTGGGCTGATGGGGATGGAGGCTGGACTGGCCTGGCCTGAGGATAGTAACTACCATCCTTGATGGCAGACACTCAACATTAATATTTGGGGTATTTGTCAAGACCTGCAGAACAACATATCAACAGTTTCACTACCGATAAATAAAAATCAATAGGATTGCCAAGTTCTCTGGAAGCCGCTGCCTGTGTGGATCATAGTGGAAATGGCCAGGCTTCTTTTTCTGGTAAAGGGAATGCTGCTTGCCAGCCAAGAGCTGGCAGAAGAAATACAGTTAAAAGCGTGTGTTGAGAGAGCTTCTGAGACCTGGAGGGTGCAGCTAGGTAACAGTAGCTTAGAGGGGCTGGGGCTGGGGCTGGGGCTCCATTGACAGAGTGACTGCCTAGCATGCATGAAGCAGGGGCTGGGGCTGGGGCTCCATTGACAGAGTGACTGCCTAGCATGCACGAAGCCCTGGCTTTTATTCCCAGCACTGGATGAACCATGAGAGGCGGTGCATATCTGTAATTCCAGCACTCAGAGGCAGAGGCAGGAGGATCACAGCAAGTTCAAAGTAATATCTGACTATATACTGACTCTGAGGTCAGCCTAGACTATAAGACTCTGAAGTGGAGATGGAATGAGGACACAAGGGAGAGAGGTGAAGCGGGTGGGGAATCAGACTGCAATCATCATAGGCATTTAATTCTCCCTTTGACTCCATACAGAAGAATGGAGGTAGGGGACATGGAAGGACCCAAACCTCTACGCTATGCTGGCTGACATCAGAAAACCAGACTGTGGTGGAAGGAACAGCTTCCAGCAGTTATTGGGGACCCCAGAGTATACCCATGCCTCTGTACCCTACTTTGAGTCTTTTCTGGAATGAGCCATCTCCTACCTTTCATCCCTGCCTCAGCCTGACCACAGTTGTCACAGTTGTCACCTGCTCTCATTCACTGCATCTGAGCCACACCACTGACCTTCTGACACTCAAACATTCGAGGTCTGTAGCCTCTGAATAAGCTTCCCAGAGATCATTCCTAACCACCAGAAACATACAATAGCCACAGCAGACTGAATCTCCAGTCTTTCTCTGGCCCTGTACAACTGTACCAGCACGTCTGTGCTTTTGATTTGATTTAGTTTTGAGTTTGTTTGTGGTCTATTTAGGTTTTTGCTGTTGTTTGTTTGTTTTAGACAATGCATACTGCTCCTCTCATGGCAGGACTGGACATACCTTGGGCAGACACCCTCAGGGGTGACAGAGGAGCCAACAGACCTACCATCCACAGGGACAGACTTGCATGGGCCTAGCAGCCTCCCTCATCAAAGATGGTCCTCTTCCTTTTCTGCCTCTGCTCATCAGAAGAGTCAGCAAATCCCACCCAGCAGGGGAGGCTCAAGAGACCCCTCTGGAGAGGAGAGGGCTACATGTATGACCTGGGACTTCATACCAGAAAGGCTTGTCTCTGCCAAGAAGTTTAGACTTATCCACTCTCTCGGGGTAGAGTTCATAGGGACAGAGCTGTTTTGTTTTAACTCTGTCTTCAATTATTTATTTTTGAGATAGAATATCGTGTAACCTACACTGATTTCAACTTATGTAACTGCGAATGGCCTGAAACTTCTGGTCCTCCTACCTTCACCTCACTAGTGCTAGATTACAGGTGTGAGCCACTACACTAGGCACATGAAATGCTAGGGATGGAACCCATGGCTTAGCACATTGAAGATAACTGTTCTACTCACTGAGCTACAGCCCGGCCCTAGGAGACCCAATCTACCATTTTTTCTCTTATGCTGATTTGCTTCTGGTGCTTTTAGTTCCTACTAAAAGCCCGTGGTCTAACCCAAGGCCACATAGATTTGATCTTACCTTTTCTGCTGGGTGAGCAAAGGGCCTGCTTGACTATAATGAAGATAATGTAGGTAAAAGTACTTGGCCAAGGCAAAGTGTTCTCAAGTGGTTTGTTTTAAAAAATGTGAAGACTTTTAAAGGCATAATCCTAATTTAAGAGTTTTTCTTGAAGAAATAATCATCAGTTATGCAAGCAAGGATTTAGATGCACATATTAACCAGGGTATTATTTATAATAGAGGTGAGAAACTAAAGATGATTAAATAGCTAACAGTAGGAGAATGGCTGAATAAAGCACTCTTAATGAGAAAGATCCATAGTTGGAGGGGGGAACCTAAGTGTGTCCCGTGCTAAACATGTTATCTGGGCTCAAAACTTGTTTTGTGAGAATATTCAATTTGGGAAGTGTCAGGAAAGAATAAGCAAAATAGTTAGACTCTCCAAATAGTACACATTGTATTGTTTTTACACACACACACACACACACACACACACACACACACACACACACACAGGCTGAATCGGCCGAATCTAAGCCAACACGTTTAGACTGGCTTTCACAAGGCAGAGGGATTATGGGAAACCTTTCTTCTCATCTTTTCTGTTTGTTTCCTCTACATTGTCAAATGTTCTAAATGAAACTGTATTCTTTTTGTAGTCAGATCCAAAACAGGTTATTCAAAAGCATTGTTGACATCCTTTCCTTCCTCTCCCCCTCCCCCAGGTAGGGTGGCACAGCTGCAGGAAGTGGGGAAGACAGATACAGCAAACGTGAGAAAGAGCAAGGACAGCCAAGAATGATGCTTTTCCTCTCCCACCCTGCAGCCTGGGATGTTCACAGAGCTGACCCAGACACACAGCACGTGAGTGCTAAGACAGACTAAGAAAGGATGACACAGATACAAGGGTCACCCAGAGAGTGCTCCCTCCCAGAGACTGATAGTGGAAGAGCAGGAAACACCCCAAGCTCAGGTGCCACCCAGGTGCTTCAGGATCAAAAGAAGGACTGAAGACTCTGTCAGCACAAGTCTGGTCACAAGGGACACAACTAACCCTCGGGAACCACTCCTGTTATGGGAAAGTAGATGGACCAGTGGACATCTAACTAGCAAGGAACTCACCAGACTTCGGGGAAGAGGGCTAGGGGAGACAGATACCTACTACACAACTATTATCCCACACATGGACCTGCTGTCTCCAGGAGACAGCCAAGGTGAGATGGAATAATGAAAGAAAAGCCACACAGTGGGGACAGAGCATCCCACTATCTGAACCAGGCCTAAAAGCAAGGCTAGAATCGGCTAAACCCAGGATCTGAATGTGGAAATCCAGGCAGGAGGACAACAGGATATACGCAGAGAACAGGGCGTCCTTCTAACATGACAGAGAATGACACAGAATGGGGAGGGGTGCTGAGAGCACATAGCATAGGGATAGGAACTGTACGCTCTGGGCCATTGAGCCTAGACTTTCTAAAAGTGGTGGAGACGCAAATGGGACCAGCTCTGCAAACAAGCGTCCCAAGGGCAAGGGCAGCTCCCAAGGGACCTACAGCTCAGGGGGCCAAGGTCATTCTCACCCCTCCTTCCACACATCGTTCACTGCACCTGGCTGCAGTGCACATAACTCTGACCATCTCCCACCTAGTTCTGCAAGAGCATCCCCCAATGCTTTCCACCACCTCCACATTGTTAGTATTCAGCCTTGACAGAGTCCTTTCCTCTGCTTCCTTTTGTGCCAAAGATAAGTAACATTTGAAATCTCTGCTATCGCCCAGCTGCAAATGCTCGAGCTTTTTTTTTTTTAACTTAAAAAGAAATGAAATCTCATTTTAGATTTCCAGAAGAGGCAGCCACCGATCTTTACTGTACTAAAAAATCTGCCACCCAGAGGACAGGTAGGAGCTGAACTCACAGAAGTGAGAGGGTCAGGAAGGCTAGGAGAAGCCTGACCTACAGACCCACTTTTCTCTGGACTCCTAAACCCACCAGCCTAGCTACAGGAGGGCAGCAGGGCCTCAGGCCCATAAACAGTCTCTAGAATACAAAGACCACTCTCCTGAAAGGCCACTCCATGGAGTCACCACTCCATACATCAGACATGGGTAAGACAGTCTGATGAATCACACCAGTAATTCTGGCAGAGGCAAGCAGATTTTTGCAAGACCCAGGCCAGCCTGGTCCACACAGTGAGTTCCAGACAGCAAGAGATATAAAGTGAGACTTTGTCTTTGCAGGGGGGAGGGGGGCATTAAAAGAACACAGAAAGCCATGTCTCCATATCCACTAATGTCACCTGGGGACGATCAGTCATAGAGGTTCTCCAACTGTTCGCATATCTCATCTGGCAGCTGGCTCCCTGCCAAGAGGGCCTTCACTCTTAGCTACATAAAGCCTAACAATGTATTATGGACACAAGTGCTTTGTGCCGGCCTGCTGGACACTCATAGTGATAGGCAATGCCTCCTCTTGCCACAGAGGTGATGTGCACTGGCCAACTGAGCTAGATTAAGTAGTAACCTTACTGCCTTCCAGTCAGGAGAGCAGGAGGACGAAGCTTTTCTGAGCAGAGAACAAGTCCTCTCTGACTCTCTGACTAGTTCACTGAACTCTCAATCATGTCCAAGAGGAGAACATTGCCTTTCAGACTGCAGCTTCCCACAGAGATTAAAAGTGTGTGACATGAGGCTGGGGCTTGTAGCTCAGCTGGTCAAGTGCTTGCCTAGTATGCACTTCACATCCACAAAGCCCTGGATTCCATCTCTAGCACACATAAACCAGGCATAGCAGTGCATGCCTCAAATGCCAGCACTTTGCAGGTAGAGCCAGGAGGATCAAAAGTTTGAGGTCAGTCTGAAACCAACCGCACATGCTACAGAACAGCCCTCCCCAGCAGGAGTCACCTGCCTCCACAGGGAAGGCCATCACCTAAGCCTAACAGTTCTAAGGCTAAATGAGGAAGGTCCACTGCTTGGAATCAGCACATACGAGTTGCCTTTGGCCTCTTTGGTTCTCAGACATTCTGAGTTGGCTTTCTGTTTTGTGGATTCTGACACCGAGACAGGGTCTTGCTCTGTGGAGTTACAGCTAGCCTGGTCCCCAGCAAGAAACATAGAGTGGCGGCTGCTGTTACTTGCTCCCTCCCCAGACCTGCTCTACAGGTCCCTCTGTCTCAGAACTGAGCCTAGACCTGAAAGAGGCCTGTTGATCAGCTAGCTCCTCCAGAGCAAGAGCCACAAGGATGCTCTCCAGGGTGCTGGATTCCATCCAGGAACCAGAAGGACTTGGAAACAAAAAACAAAAACAAAAACAAGGCATCCAGGCAGTGGTGGTGCACACCTTTGATCCCAGCACTTGGAGGCAGAGGCAGGCAGATTTCTGAGTTTGAGGCCAGCCTGATCTACAGAGTAAGTTCCAGGACAACTAGGGCTACACAGAGAAACCCTGTCTGGAAAAACAAAACAACAACAAAAAAAAACAGGCAGCTTCTCATGCAGATTCCTGCCAGTGAGTGCAAAAGAGCCTCTGGCCCTGCTGCTCACAGTAACTTCCCAGGGGTTCACTTACCATTTTAAATAACTAAATAACCAGCTGGGGTGGAGTGGGGAACCTCCCCAGGCTTACCTTCCTTGTCCAGGAACTCCTGACAACTTGACATTGGTGTTAAAATTTTATCATTTATGTAACAACTCAGTTATTAACGGAGGCTCATTTGCACGTGTCAGAGGAAGAGAAAAATCACCTAATTAACTAACCACTTTCCCCATCAGCAACGCAGAGCAGGGAGGGCTGCCAATGTGCTTCAACTGCTTGCTTCCTACCCTCAGTGGATGCCTCACCTTTAATAGAAAAGATTTATAATCCTTCGTCATGAGAGCCTGAAAAAACTCCCCTTCCAATTACTGGAGTGTTAGCTACACTAGCTATGCCAACTTCAGTGTTGTCTTTTGCTATAGAGTCTGCTGTCAAGGGAGGCCACATGCACATGAAGTTCCTGTACTGTCCCCTACTAGAGGGCAGCAGGCTCAGCAATAGTGGGATGCAACACAGCACACTTGTGGGCAGCCTTAGTAATCACTGGTTTTGCTCATTTAGTTTTTGTTTTGTTTAGTTTTAGTTTAGTTTTGGTGTAGTGTGGTATAGCCTGGTGCACAGGATTGAACCCAGGGCCTTGTTCTCGATAGGCAAGAACTACAACTGAACGGACCACATCTTAGGTCCTCACTGGAGGATTCTAGGCAGGGGCTCTACCACTGAGCCACACCCCAGCCCCTCACTGGGGGATTCTAGGCAGGGGCTCTTAGCAGCAGTGAAGAACAAGTGACAAAGTGTACATTAGCAGGCATCCTGGCAGGTGGCATCAGCAGCCATCTCAGTCTCTAGGACAGCCCCAGGCCAAGTAAGGGTCTCATATAAAACACCACAGCTCTAAAGATGCAATGGGAGGTGAAGAGACCTCCACACATCTCATTTATAACTGTATGATTTAAAACACTCCAATACTAGAGGGATTATGAGGAATTTAATCCAAAGGGAGCAGTCTCGAGCCTGCAGCCAGAGCCTGGAATCATGGGCCAAAAAGAGAAGAGCAGAGGTATTGGTGATAGAGTAAAGTAGTCTCTAGGCCAAAGGCCCACGGTAGAGCTCTCCAGGTAGGCTGGCCACACCACAGGCCACACCTGCCACTAACACTACTTATGCAACTGGCAGGTACTCCACTGTGAGGGCAGGGCTAAGGACAGCAAAGCAGTCAACTGCCATCTAGAAACACCAGAATGCCAGTGCCCAGGCTCACGGAGGTACATGAGCCCAGTGAGAGGCACAAATGGCAGCAGCTTCCAACCATAGGCCATGCTGACAGACTAAGGAAATTCACCCTAGTTCCCTGGCTTGAGGAGGACTCTTAGTTCCACATGTCACACTGCCCCCAACCCCATACATGTGTCACACATTGCTCCCAGCCACATACATGTGTCACACATTGTCTCCAGCCACATACATGTGTCACACATTGCCCCAGCCACGTACATGTGTCACACATTGCCCCTAGCCACATACATGTGTCACACATTGCCCCTAGCCACGTACATGTGTCACACATTGCCTCAAGCCATGTACATGTGTCACACATTGCCCCCAGCCATGTACATGTGTCACACATTGCCCACAGCCACGTACATGTGTCACACATTGCCTCCAGCCATGTACATGTGTCACATATTGCCCCCAGCCACATACATGTTTCACACATTGTCCACAGCCACATACATGTTTCACACATTGCCTCCAGCCATGTACATGTTTCACACATTGCCTCTAGCCACGTACATGTGTCACATATTGCCCCCAGCCACGTACAGGTGTCACACATTGCCCACTGCCACATACATGTGTCACACATTGCCCACAGCCACATACATGTTTCACACATTGCCTCCAACCTCATGCATGTGTCACACATTGCCCCCAGCCATGTACATCTGTCACACACTGCCCCCAGCCATGTACATGTGTCACACACATACGCCCTCCAGCAGACAATTGGTGATCAGTAGAGCAGAAACCACCCTGGGTCCCAGGCAAAACAGACACTACTGTGGGTTGCAGGAGAGGAGTCTGCTGAGAAGAGAGGACAGTCACTGCAAAGAAAGCCACTCAAGGGGCTTTCAGGGCAGAAAGCTCCCTGAAGGCAGCTGTGGTTAGTGAATTGACTCCTTTAAATCATGAGCCTGACTGCATAACTGTTTGTGAAGAGAGGACCCAGACTCTTCTAACATCTCCTTAAGAGTGCTGTGGCCAAAGCACCTAAGCTCTAGGCTTCTATATCATCACCCTCCCACATACACACAGACATCCCTCTGCTTCCAATCCACAGTTCAAGTGGTAAGATTAGAGTTATAGACTTGGAGACTCTTCCTGGGACACAGAAATGTGATCAATCATTTCTGAGACACTAAACCATGAAGAAACTAGACTCTAGAGTCCCATCACACAGAAGACACTGCCACAGTCTGCCTTGTCCCCATTCCAGGTGCAGAAGAGAGGGACCTTTGGAAATCTCCAACGGTCTTGGGGTGAGAAGCCCTTGCAACCTAGAAGAGTCCCTGGTTCTCTTGAAGACCACATGTGAGACAGTGCCAAAACTTCACTGGAGATTCCAGGGTAAGAATGCTTACGTGGCTAAGAGAGACAACAGGGAGAGAGTGACTAACAGTGAGCAACACAAGACACGGTTACAAAGGTCTTACAGAGGTCAAGCAGAGAGGAAGGAAGCTAAGAAAGGAAAGATGCTCCCTAGGGATATGCCCATTGGTGACTCCACCCCTACACAGCCATGTCCTTTGGGTTGGGCTTCAGGCCTGGCACTCCTGCAACTTACCTCTACCTTACCAGGAACCATGGATGGAAGACAAGACAAGCAGGCTCTCTCCATGCAGTGCTGCTCCTGGGCCATTCAGAAGGTGAGAGTTTTCAACATGTCCACCTCCCACCACCCTCCCCTCCTCCCAGGACTCTTACACAGACATAGACCTGCTTCATTTCCAACTAATGCTCTTGTGAACACTCTGCCCAGCCAGGAGGGTTCTCCCAAGCTCAGTCTAAAACTGAGTATGAGGGGGCTGAAAAAATAGCATAATGGTCGGAAATACCAGCTACTCTTCCAGATGACCCAGGATCAATTCCCAGCACTCACAGAGTGGCTCACAACCATCTGTAACTCCAGTTCCAGGGGATCTGACTCCCTTTTCTGGCCTCCAGACATGCATGTGGTACACAGACAAAACACCCTTATACATAAAAATAATAAAATGATGTTTTGTTTTGAAACCAAGGCTGAAGCTCTGGACTCAGTCCCATCACAAAGGGAAGATGCAGCTTTGCATCTGTTCCAGGGGAGCTGCTTGGCTACCACTCCAGCCTAGCCAGCATGGGCAGCCAGTCCTCCCTAAACCTTCAATATCCTTGCATTGGAAGCCTGGCTCCCTGCCAGACCAGAACCTAGAAGTTCTCACTTGCAGCCATTAGGGCTTCAGTCAAAAACAAAAGGGTAAAGATGAGTCTCATCCCTCTGCAGTTGCTAAGGTGCAGAGGTTAACCGTCCCACAGTCAAGAAGCACTTCAGCGGCAGGGTCTAGCACTTTCCACAGATGTGACAGTTGCCCCTGCTACCTATGGACATTCCCCTGGGTTCTGACTGACCTCTTGCAATACAGGCCCTGGTAGGGCCCTGGGGACAGATGAAGTTAGCGTAATTCAATTCTGAAGACATTCAATCCCCTGAGAAGAGGCAGCAGATGCTGAATGCTGTGTGTGCTCATAAAGGCAGTACCTGTGAGAGGCTCAGACCCATAGCCTGGTACTGAAGGAAAAGAAAAGGTGCCCATGCATGGGCCACCATGCCAGCGTCAAGCTGGCTGTGGCATACAGGCTCCTGAGCAGCAGCATTCTTCTAGGTGGGAAGGAAAACAGAAAGCTGCAGATAAGCCAGGCCCACCTCCCCAGCTCTGCAGGGAAGCAGTATGTTCCTTACCTGCAGGTAGGAGGCTTTGAAAAAAGGGGCAAGGAAGAGGTAGTGAGCCTCAGCTGAGGCGGGGGACTGCAGGCCCTAACAGTAGGCAACAGCCCAAGGGCAGAATGGACAGATGCTCATGAGCTGCCAACAGCCTGCATGCATATACATATTTTTGTAGGTTTATGGACATGTGTTTGGCATGAGTGCATATGTGTGCATACATATGGGAGGCAGAGGTCAACATCAAGTATCTTCCTTAATCACTCTCTACCTTATTTGGGGAGTACAGAGTCTCTCACTGTACCTGGGTCTGACTGATCCAGACTGGATAGTCAGGGCTCCAAGCATTCTCTTGTCTCCCCTGTGCCACCATAGGGATGAAAGCCGTATATCATGCCTGGCTAGGTTTTACATGGACCCTGGATCTTAGACTTAGATCCTCACGCTTATATAAGAGTGACTTTGCTGTGCCATCTCCCCAGACCCCACAATTTTTCCCCAGTGCTGAAGATGGAACCCAAGGTCTCACATGCATGAAGCAAGTATTCTACCACTGAACTCACCTCAAGTTCTTTCTATAAGTGAAAACTGCTATGTGTCTGTGTGTCTCATTTATATAAATCAAGCTGGCCTAGAACTTGTAGAGTTCCTCCTGCCTCGGCTTCCTGTACACTGGGATCTTTATTCTCTCTCATTGGAGGGCATCTCGGGGTTGGGGGAGGTGGAGGGGGAGGAACAGATGTAACACTGTCTCTGGTTGGCTGTGGTGGTCGCATGTATAAAGTCCTGAGTTCCCTAGCATTGCATAAACTGAGCATGGTAGTGTATGCCTATAATCCTAGCAGTTGGAGTAGAGGCAGGAGGAACAGAAATTCAAGATTATTTTCAGCTAAATAGTGACTCTGAGACCAGCTAAGAATACATGAGAATCTTTTTCAAAATAATAATAATAATAATAATAATAAT
>JADRCC010558545.1:4434-23138 GCA_019843855.1 Hylomyscus alleni | reverse complement strand
CCCCCCCCCGGCTCTTCCTGCCCAGCCTGTCTCCTGTACACCATAGTTCTCCCGAGCTCTGGCCTCCCCAGTTGTGTTAGTGCACCAAGGTCCCTTCTACTTCACCACCCATGGACAGCGGCGCCTTGGTGGGCTGGTGCCTGCGGCATGCGGGGCACTGGGCTCCTGCTACTCTCCTTTCTGGCTTACTTGGTGCTGGGCATTAGAGTGTTCTGGTCACTGGAGGGTTGCATGTCTGGGGACCCCAGCTGCAGCTTCCAGCGCTATAGAACTACATGTGTCTGGATGTCCCGGTGCTAGACCTGCTGATCCGGGTTAGGGGCCAGCCTAGGGGAAAAGTGGATTGGGCAGGGGCTCACGGGATGCATGGTAGGGATGAAGGATGCTCTGGCTCGGGATCCTGGGAGTTATTATCCCATAGAGAGAATGAGGGCACAGGCCTGGGAACAGCAGGACTGTGCGGTTGAGGGTGAGTGGTCATGGGTTGGGTTGGACAGCAATGGGAAAGGCCTCCATTTTTAAGGAAATGATAGCCTTGTAAGTACATAGCCATCCTAAATTTGGAAACAAGCAATACAGAAGGTGTGCTTCCCTGGGTCACAAGCTACAGGACAGTCGTGATGGGGTCAAGATAGCATTTGATCTGGTGGCAGCCCTGTGTAGGGACAGCTCTGTGGGATCAAGTGCAAAGGCTAAAAAGCCACATCTAGCCTTTTCCAAAGGGTGCACGGGGTAGAGGTGGGGCAAATAGGAACCTTTGGGGAGAGGTGAGGCTCTAAGGAGGGACAGGACCCAGGGCCTGAACAGATCCTTGGCACTTGGGAAAGGGCTCATCCATTAGGGGTGGGTAAAATAGGGTCAAATTGTGCTTGCCCTGGACAGGAACAAAGAAGAGAGGGGCTGAGAGTGAGGGGACCTGGGCTGGATCTGAGGACCCAGTTTTCCTAGAGGACCATCCTGTCCCACCTGCAGTGAGGACCAGGATGAAACAAGTGGGCAGAAGGTGCCAAAAAGACTCCTCAACTGATGAGGATGCTATAGGATAGGGAGGCAGAAGGTGGTTCATTCTGGCAGGGCTCTTTCATTCATGGCCCACAAGGACCATGGGGCCAGGCAACTGAGCAAGTCAGTGTTTGCGTTAATATTCACACAGCGTGCAGGGACGGAGCTTTGACCCACATGCTTGGGTGAAGAATCTTCCCACTGCTGTGTCCCATGTCTCTAAGCTGAAGCCAGATGCCAGAATGGAAGAGGAAATTGTTGGGAGTGGGACAGGAGATCAGCTCAGTGGAGACAGACTTCTGAACTATTGGGCGGACCAATTGGGCAGGATCCGGAGCTAGGCAGGGTGGGGGCTGTGTCTACCCACAACCACCACAATCAGTCAATACTTCTGTGGCAGCCCTTCCCTTGTTCAGCCCCCATTTCCTTCTCAGGAGTCTCACTAGCAGATATCCTCCCCACTTGGAGATGAGCCAAGGCTCAGAGAGGGTTAGTGTGCATACAAGCCTGCACAGCCAAGAGTTGAAGCTGCTTCTGTGCACACCTAGGCATGTGGATGTTTCCCAGAATTCCTAGGGATGCTCCACAGACTTAACCTTCACAAAAAGGATTAGCCATCCTTCATATTCATATTTTACAGATAAGGAAGCCGAGGCATGTAGAAATCGACCAACTTCAACACAGCCTCCTTCACCCCTGAAACAGCCTTGATGGCCTGTGTCCTCCGTCCCACTGAAGGCTAAGGTCACGTCTCTGTCTTCTTCCAGCGGCACCCAACCTATTGCTGCCTTCAAGCCTAGGAATAAACTGGGCAGCAAATGATTAGTTAGGCCTGAGAAATAGCCCAGAACCCATCCTGACCCAGCTCTAGGATGGAATGGAAGGGGCTGTCCTCATGATCCCTGCCTCTGGGGAGCCCTAGGTTGGCAGGATGGGTAGAGACTCCTTGCCCTGATCAGGCTTGGAGTCAAGAATGAGTGTGTTTTTTCTGGGGATATAATGAATGTCCTCACCCAGTTAGGGCACCAATGAATTACCAGAGGAATAGTCCAACCCAGATCTATCTGGATGAACTAGTGAGTGTGTTGGGGTTACTAACAGGAGCATGGGGCATCAAAGGCAACTGCATTACTGAAAAGCCCATCCCAGCAGAGGTAACAATGCACAGAAGCCGAACTCACCATACAACTTGTAGGCAGCCACACTGAAGAGTCTCTTATACTCAGCAAGTTGTTACTGTGCACATAACACGGAAGAGGGGTATTGTGAACCCTGTAACCTTCTGAGCCTTGTAAGTGAGTGAAGAAATGAAGCTGAGTGCATGTGGCTCCTAGATATGACTGCGAAGAAGGTTTATTGTAAATATGATGGAGAGAGTAAACAGAGGCATCTGGAAGAGTCCAGACTGAACTGGACAATGAGGGGATCCTGGGGTGGGAAGGGAAGAGGAGAGGGTAATAGGAACCAAGAGCAGTAGTCATGAGACCAAGAGGCTGGTAGCCAAAATGGGAAGCTTGTACAGGGAAGAGAAGCTGGGGAAAGGGCCCAAGAGAGTTCAGAGTAGGGGGCAGGGTATGCCAGCTAGGATGTCTTCATAACAGGTACTAGTGATGCTGAGTGGCCGGCAGACAGTGTCCACTTTGATACGTTGATAGGCACCTCAATTGGCCATTTGTCCTGCGTTTGAGGCCTCACAGTAAGTCCTTTGAGTGTCTCTTCCCCACTCCAGAAGGAAGTGTCTCACTTTGTAGAAATTGTCTAATATAATGTGAAGATTGCCAGAGTACGAGTATAGGCTAGTATAGGTGTGGGTATTTGGATGTCTGGGGGTGTAGGAGCCAAGCCCCCCTTCCAAGATCCTGTTGGTCACTTCAGCTTCTTCTCCAGCGCATCATCCGAGCATATAAAGATGGGACCAGCCGCCTAGGAAATACCACTAGTGGGAGCTTGTGGACTCTTCTTTTCCGTGTCCACCATTGCCACTATCAGGAATGGCTAGGTACAGTCTGGTGGGGCTGGGGAAGTGGCTTCTCCCTGAGAGTCAATGAAGCCTCCCTGAGAGGCAGTGGAGCACGTGAGGGATCTGATCCAGACCTATAAAGAGCACTCAGCTCTACAGCACAACCTCCACCCTCCTAAAAGCAGCACCCCCTGCCTCAGAACTCGTAGGGTTCTGTATTTTGCCAGGCACCAGAGGCACTGTGCACACTTTGAATTTTGGGAGCTGCTTCCCTATGGGACTTTAGTCATCCCACCCAGCCCCTCCCTAGAGCCCCTCTTAGTCCACCAGCACCTGACATCCACTGTTCTCCAGACCCATTTCCTGTCCAGAGCCAAGCTGAGGTGGAACTCATCAGAAAAGGGTCCCTGGAAACTGTTGTGTGGAAACAGTATGGGCAGAGAGCGTGAATCTCACGAAATAATGCCTGTCAGTGGTCCTAAGGCCCTTCCTCTTGGCATCCCCTGCATGACCCAGGACTTACCACCAGGTGGCAGGCTCACACCAACTATGATTCAATGCCAGCATGTAGCTTCGAGCTTCTCTGACCAGCAGCCTCCTTACCTTGCCTAACCAAGTGAGCAGGTGAATTGCACTGTACAGAGTCCTCTGTGTGGTTTTAATTAATTCTTCTAGGAGTGAGCTCTGATGATTCCAGGCAGCATTGGCAATCTTTGAGACAAGTGTGTGTGGAAGGTCCCTCTGTCTCCACGGACCTCCCAGAGACACTGGAAGGACCATCCTGGTATTTTTACATCTGTATTTAAATATTTATTTATTTTTGTTTAACGTGTGTCTGTCTGTCTGTCTGTCTGTCGGAGGCCGATTTTGTTTATTTTTCCTCTGTAGCCATCCACCTTGTTTTGTTAAGACAGGGTCTCTCACCGTGACCCAGGACTCACCAAACTGGCTGAGTTAACTGGCTGGAGAACCCCCAGGGATTTTCCTATCTCTGCCTCCCCCCACACCCTGCCCCTAGTACTGAGATCACACATACACAGCCCCACACCCTGCTTTTTATGTGAGCGCTGCCTGGGGTCAGTACTCAGGTCATCTTGCTTGTGAAACGACATTTTCCTGCCTAGGTTTATTTTTGTTTTATTTTGTTTTGTTTTGTTGTTTTTTTTGTTTTTTGAGACAGAGTATTATGTAGCTCTAACTGTCCTGGAACTTATTCTGTAGACCATTCTGGCCTTGGACTCACAGAGATCCGCCTGCATCTGCCTCCTGGGTGCTGGGATTAAAAGCATGTGTCACTAGACTTAGAGACCTTGTTTTAAGGCAAACAAAATAAAACAAAATGTGAGAGATGATGGGGGCTCCAGAGAAAGAGGCGCCTGAAGAGGTTCTTAGGACAGAAGCCAGTATGGGGCAACTTTCCATTACCCATCATCGATCCATACACTCAGCCCGTGCAACACATTGCCTGCTCAGGATTCACATTCCCATCTACAGCATGTTCCCACTGTGGCTTCCTTACAGCTGTGCCAAGTGAATGTCTGCACTCCATTTTAAGTCCAAGGAAACAGGCTTAGAAATATCAAAGCCCCACAGCCTTGCAGGGGACTGGGCGCAAGAATGTCAGCAGGGAGGGAAGAGAGAGAGCTCTGAGTCATTACTCGGGCTGTCCACTTCACCACAGAGGGAAATGCAGTCTGGGGGGTTGGGTGGGATGGGCAGGGAAAGAGCTAGAGTAGCCATGTGCAGAGCCAGGGGAAGAGTCCCCTTCAACACTACCCCCGCCCTTCCCCCAAGGCTTTGGCAATCTGAGCCTTCGGCAAACCATGGCTGCCTGTCTCTTCTGCATATTCTTTGCTTTCCCTGGGATTCTGCTCAACCTTGTGGTGCTCAACCACCTGGGGCACCTCATGAAGGGTGGGGTGCACAGATAGGTTCACTGGCTGGAGGACAGCTGTAAGGGGAGTGGTTGGGAACTAGGATCATTCATTTCCAGAAGGTGGGACTGTGGTGGAAATGGGGTGCAGGACTAGGAGGGGTGGGATGGGGAAAATGAAGGGATTGGTAGGGTTAGGGGAACAAAGTCCAGAATAGCATCTTTGTTTGTAAAGATGCCCATCGTGGGAGTAAGAATGATGGCAGGCATCAAAGCCACCATAGACACTTGCAGGAAATGTGGGGAAAACACAAAGCTGGAGAGGTGGGAGTAGTGCACCTCTCTCTCGATCCTCCAGCTAGAGTCACAGGCCAGTGCTTGCCAGCATGGTGGCTAAACAGGCTCCCATGCACTGCTCTGAGGCCTCCTGCTCTTCCTGTTACTGCCTTCCCTTCTCTTCTCCCACATGGAGGCTGGAGCTATGTGGAGAGCTTCTACTCCACTTTCATCACACTTAGCACTGTGGGCTTCGGAGACTATGTGATCCGTGAGAGGCTTGGGGTTGGCAGGGCTGGGACTCAGCTGCTTGCATCTTCCAGGCCTCGGCATCCACCTCAGGTGTCTGGTTGGTATCCCGTGGGGTGACTTGGTGAACCTGGCACACAGCTTGCCAGCTAATCAGGTCTACCTTTTCCCAGCATGGTGGACTAATATCCTTCCCTCTTGTGGGCCAGCACAGAATTGTCCTCCAAGGCTAAGAGCTCACCTGAAGCCCTAGAGGGACATGATGCCCTGTCTCCTTCCGATCTGATCTCTTCCCCATGCATTCCGTCCCCCAGCTCCAGACTAGGACCCAGGCAAAACAGTTTAAAGGGACCCTCAGTCTCTTCTTGGCTTGGGGAAAACAACAGCCAAGGTATGAGCCTGTCAAGAAGGCCCATGGCTGACTGTAGCCAGCCTCAGCATCTCTCACGACGTAAACTGTTTTTAGAACCCTCTCTGCACCTCAGGATCCCTAACGGAGAGGATCTAGCTCGGATTTTCTGACAACCTCCCACTGCCTTCTGGCCTCAGGGTTTAAGGTCCCCTGCCTCAGGCCTTACCTCCCCTGAGAGGAGGCTTTCATAATTAGAGGCCCTTTGTACCCCAGCCTGGTTTTCTCCAGTTTGTGGCTCAGGAAGAACCAACTTGGATAGATTTCTTCTAACTGAGTCAGGGGCTCACCTCCACCATCATGGTGGGAGCATGTGTCTGAGGAGAGCTGCAGCCAGTAGCATGGAGGACCAGGCTTGCCCCCTCCAGCCTTCCAGTTCAGGGGACACTCCTGGAGGCTGTTCTCCTGTCTCTTTTTCTTTCCCACTGCTATTTCCTGTCAGGCCCAGACTTTAGTGTAAGACTGAACAGGTTGGGTACCAAACAGCCTTAAATGGTTCCCAGCCACACATCGGAATGAGGCTTAGCCCCCAGGACCAAACACATCCTCTTCTCCTGTCCCCCTTGGTGCTTAAGATCCTATATCATGTGTAGCACCTTTGAAAGCCTTCAGGGTTTCCCCATAGTCTTAGGATGGACCTCAGATTCTACAACTAAACCCAGGTGTGGTTCACCCCATCCATTCCAACAATTTTTAAGAAGATAGAAGAAAGAATCATGAGTTCAAAGACAGAGACAGTCTGGTCTACATCACGAGAACCTGTCTGAGGGGTGTGGGGAGAGACAGAGAGACAGAGAAAGATAGAGAGAGAGAGGGAGAATATTTCCCAATTAGGCAATATTCTGTAGGCACCATTCTGGAAATGGAAGGGGCATCAGCGACCCACTAGGGAGGGGCAGAGACATGGTGCCATTGCCTGTGACCATAGGAGTCAAGGGGCAACCAGGGTTCCTCTGCTCAGGAAGCCACTCTGTGGGAAGCAAGGCAAACTGCTCAGTCTCTTGCACTATAGCTCCCTGCCCTGAGCCTAGTCTGAAGTCCTGGATGCCAGAGGGGAAAGCAGCAAGGCCCACCATGGTCCTCTTCAGCTGCCCAGAATTGCTGCAGAGGACACTACAGAGAGCCCCACACTGCTGCATCTGCAAGGGCTCTTGCTTATGTACATGGAGAAACTGAGGCCTGGAGAATGGCAGAGTAAGGCCCCACCAGGCAAGTCAGGGCAAATCTAGGGTGGATCCCCAAATCATAAGTGTTCTGGAAATTTCCACACCTCTTTCCCAAACCTCAGCACTCTTGGTTTTTATTTTTTATTTTTTTTCAAAATGAACTAACCTTTCTTGGGTCTGGAATGCTGATCCCCTACACACACACACACACACACACACACACACACACACACACACACACAGGGTCATGGAGTATCATTGTCTCTGTCTGAAGCCAATAGCCAGGGTCACCCTAGACCCCAGCCACCAGTTCCTCCCACGATCTGCAATTGCTTTAGCTGCTCAGTGGAGTGCCTTGCCAGCTGCCAACCCTCCTGCCAAAAAATGAAATCAAGGGGAGAAAGCACCTCCCCCGCTCTTGTGGCCAGGAGCTGGAGCTGGAGCTGAAGCTGCTGCCTGGGTTCAGCACTGGTTCTGCTGATCACATTTGGTACCGCAAGGGAATGAGCCAGCCACATAGCCTTATCAGTTTAAGCCAGGCTGTCAGCCAGGGCCAGGGACACTGGCCAGGTTTGATGCAGGGCCAGTAGGACAGGATGGGGATAGAGGATGGTCAAGACAGGAAAAGCCATGGGGACCTAAGAGGCAGATCCCTACCTTGCACAGGATCCCAATTTGATGAAGGAGGTGGGTCAGGCTCCCAGAAACATAAAGAGAAAAAGGAAATGTGTTACAGAGCAGGACTATCACAGGAGTCAGCTAAGTCTAGGGCAACCCCTTCTGTTTCTTTTCTGGGCCATTGCTGATCTAGTTCATCAGGGCATCCTGGGTAAGCACCGGATGAGCAGCTCCAAACCTCGGAAGTGTGCAGCACCTCGTGGTTTTTTTTTTTAAAAGTGTATATGATCCTAGAGACAGTTGTGGGGAAAGGGATCATTTGTCACAATGTCACAAGGAAGAAGTCACAGCAGACACCCAGGCTTCGAGAGTTCGGCAGACTGTTCTCTGAGAAGGATATCTGAGTCAAGATGCAAGGATGCTGGGAAAGAACACAGCCCCAGAGCAACTGGAAATGCTGAGGGAACTGTGGGTGTAAGGATCCAGAGAGAAGGTTCAAAACCAGGGAGAGAGAAATTGGAGAATTGATAGAGAGCCCGGAAGCCAAGATGTAAGGTGGTTTCTAAATCCAAGAGGGGAGATGGTCTCTCTTTTGTCACAGGTGCAAGGTACTCAGATGGCAGTCATCAAGGCATGTCTTTAGCAGCTCCATGGCTCTTCCAAAACTCCCTGGCTGCCACTACCCTCCCTATTTCAGCCAAAACAAAACCAAAACATATAGAGCTAAGTGGATAGAGTGTTCCCTTAGCGTGCTTCAGGCTCTGGGTTTGATCCCTCGCAACATATAACTGGGTGTGGTGACACACACCTACCAATCCCAGCACTCAGGAGGTGGGGGGTAGGAGAATTAGAAGTTCAATGTCATCTTCAGCTACCTATCAAGTTTGAGGATAGATTGGACTAGGTTAGACCCTGTCTCAAAAATAATCAAATGGGTTGGAGAAATGGCTCCGAGATTAAGATCACTTGCTGCTCTTGTGGAGGACCTGGGTTTAGTTCCCTGCACCTACCTGGTCGCTCACAACTGTCAGTTCCAGAGAATTTGACGCCCTTCTCTGACCTCCAAGAGTACCAGGCACACGAATGGTACACAGTCACACGTGCTGTCAAAACAATCAGGGCTCCCAGTTTCTGTCTGACCAACCACAGGCCATCCTCCTCCGACCTGACCTTTCTTCAGGCATGGATCCTTCTCAAGAATAGCTTCTGTGGTCCAAGAGTATTGTGCCCCTGTGGATCCTCCTTGGGATGGCCTGGCTGGCTCTGATCATCAAACTGATCCTTGTTCCAGCTGGAGATACGGGGGGCTGTGGGCACCTGCTTATACTGCTCCAAGAGGAACTTGAAGGCCCCAAACAGGAGGCCAGACCAAGAACAGAAACATGGAATTCTGTCTGTAGGCTGCTGCTTTGAGGGGTCTGAGGAAGTCACATAGCATCTCGAAACTTCTGCTCAGGTGATAAACTGTGATGAGGACAACTAGCTGTATTTCACAGTCACTGTGTCTTACTTCTCAGACTTCTGATTTTAAGCAATAATTCCTGTCCTTCTTTTCAGTTAGGTTCAGCTAGATGCTAATTCAAGCCCATCCATAGGTTGCCTCCCATGCAGCTTATGGGATATGACTTTGGAAATAAAGAAGGCCCCCTCTTCCCTCATTTCTTTATTCTTGCCTTCTGCAATGTTGATGTGCTGGCTGAAACTCTAGCAACTATATTGCATGAGGTAGAGACCATGGTGACTGAAATTGGTTGCACAGTAACAAAAGAAGATTGGCATCCTGGTCATCTTGCTGTCATTGTGGCAGTCAGGAACAGAGCACCATTTGACTTAACTCATGCAAAAGCAATAAATGTCATATTTGAAACAGTTGTTTGGGTGTCTATGACACAGTGAAATCTAAATTCACAATTTTATATACATATCCAGAAACAGACTACAACAGAGGCTGTCACCTACAGAGAAAGGCAATGCCTACCCCTGGGGAGAGCTTGCCCAGGATTGGTGGAGGGATTGACAGAGGGTATGGGAGATTCCTGAGTCCTCCATCCTCAGACACTACAGGGGAATTTACAGGGCTTTTTGATGATTCTCAGGGCCGGTCCAGCAAACAGGTATAGCAAGAACCTGGATAGCTACTGGATCCTTAAGCTACAGAAAAGCACGGGCAGACCAATGACCTGTCCCCGCCTTCCCTCCGTCCTTTGCTTTGGAAGGCTCAACTTAAACAGCCTAACTATCTACACTGTGCTCTCCCCACATCTGCAGTTTTTCCTGCCCCTCCTCTGGCCCTGTGACCACAGCAGCACAGAGTAGGTCTCTGCAATCCAACCCAGGCCCAGGCAGCACCCTGAGTTTACCTGAGCCAGTGGGGGTGTTTGGCCCTAGTGGGCTCCTGTGGCTCTGTTCCCTCCATCGTTCTGATAGGGATTCTACCCTCTGTGTACCAACCCCTCAGAGTTAGGGCTTCCTGGAACTGGATCAGTGGCAGCCTTTTGGCCAAGAAAGCCTGGAAGGCTGTTACACCACCCTGTTTGCGCCATCTGATCCACCCGTAGGTGGACCAAGGCCAGACAGGTCCAGAACCAGACCAGAGTAAAGGCCAGGGCTCAGGCCCTCTTCCAGAGACCTTGGGTATTGATAGAGGAAGCAAGGATGAGGCAGAGGTGTGCTCCCCACAAATAGGACCTGGAAATTCAATGCTCAGGAGTCTCTAGTTGGCCTCTGTTCCTTTGTCCTCCACCCAGGTCCTCTTGGAAGAGAGCCCTTTCCTCTCTCCCATCCCACTCCACCCCCCAGGACCCTGGTGCTCAGAAGTACTTGCTTCTAGCAGGAGACAACTTAATAGGGAAGGTGTCTAAGAGAAGGCTGATGACTGGCCAGATTCTTACACTTGTGCAACCAATGGCAAGAACTGTTGATGTTCTGCCCTCTAAGTCTGCCTAAATAACTGCCAGCGCAGTAGGTCATGCCTGTATTCCCAGCACTGGGGAAGTTGAAGGCAGAAGGATCAGCAGTTCCAGGTTATCCTCAGCTATGCTATGAGTTTGAGGCTAGCCTGTCTCAAAAACCAAAAGGAAAGGAAAAAAAAGAAAAGAAAAGAAAAGAAAAGAAAAGAAAAGAAAAGAAAATTACCACTGGGAAGGCTGTGCAGAGGGAGGCAGGGAACCAGGGAGAGGCTAAGCAGAGAAGCTGAGTCTGACTTGCTGCCTGCAGGACCAGCATCATCTGGTCTTCCTGGCAGGCTCAGATGTGGCCACCCACTGCCCACAGACAGAAAGGATGCTCCAAAGCAGGCCACTGGGGCCAGGTGTGCAGCCCACCTTCCTGGCCTCAATTCTGTCCTGTCAGGCTCTGTTACCCCAGGCAAACTCGGGAGTGATCATCAATTTCCCTCTGCAACACAGATAAGATCTCCCAGGACTGATGACTAAGGCTTGCAAAGAACTGTAAGCAATGCGTCAGCCCTTGTGAACACGCATGCCTTCCCAGCCAGGTCGGTGGACCAAGGCAGGAGGAAGCACTGCTCTGCAGGCCCTGGCTGACGTGGCACCTCTGCTGACCTCTTCGCAGTAGCCAGGGTTGATCTGGGCTCTGCCCCCGGGGGGCTCCCTGCTGACACTATCACACGCTAGCCAGGATGAGGGGCTCTGGACATATGTGACTCATGGGGGAGCGTCCAGGCAGAATCCAAGAAATGTAGGCCAAGTGTACAGATGTGCCCCAGGGACCGGCCATAGCTGCTCCAAGATGCTTCCTGCAGAAGCTTGCTCTTCTGCCCCTCCAGCACTTGCTGTCCTGACTACGTGGTTTCTGGCATGACCCAAGCACCGGGATGCTTCCCTTTAAGACACCTTTATCATTATTAACATCTTGTTTTGCTCAGGTTTGGTTTTGAGTTTTTTGAAATCGGGTCTCGTGGGATCCAGCCTGGCCTTTAACAGACTGTATAGTTAAAGATGATTCTGAACTCCTGATTTCCCTGTCTCTACCTCCCAAGTATTAGGATTAAAAATGTGTACATGAGCCAGGTGGTGGTGGTGCAGGCCTTTAATCCCAGCACTTGGGAGGCAGAGGCAGGCAGATTTATGAGTTCGAGGCCGGTCTGGTCTACAGAGTGAGTGCCAGGACAGTCAGGGCTGCACAGAGAAACCCTGTCTCGGAAAAAAAAAAAGAAAAAAAAATAATGTACATGATCCAGAGCGGTTTAGTCTCTGAAATTGTCCCTGAGGGTTAATAGTTGTTAAGACCATCAAGAAGGTGTTACTGAGACTGAAGGAAGGGCACTCCAGCCTGATATAGCTGTCTCTTGAGAGGCTCTGACAGTGCCTGACTAATACAGAAGTAGAGGCTCACAACCATCCATTGAACTGAGTACAGGGTCCTCAATGAAGGAGTTAGAGAAAGAACCAATGGAGTTGAAGGGTTTGCAGCCTCTTGGGACAAACAACAATATGGACTGACCAATGCCCTCAGAGCTCCCAGGGACTCAACCACCAACCAAGGACTATACATGGTGGGACTGTTGGTTCTGGCAGCATGTGTATAGTAGAGGATCACAAAGTTGGTCATCAATGGGAGGAGAGGCCCTTGGCCCTGTGAAGGTTCTGTGCCCCAGTGTAGGGGAATGACAGGGCGGATAAGTGGGAGAAGGTGGGGTGGCAGGCACGGGGAGGGGGGAGGCAATAGGCGTTTGTTCTTGTTGTTTTTGTTTGTTCATTAAAACAATAAAAAAAAAGAAAAAAATAAATAAATAGCTGGGAAGTGGTGGCGCATGCCTTTAATGGCATCACTTGGGAGGCAGAGGCAGGCAGATTTCTGAGTTTGAGGCTAGCCTGGTCTACAGAGTGAGTTCCAGGACAGCCAGGACTATACAGAGAAACCCTGTCTCGAAAAACCAAAATAAAAAAATAAATAAATATTTTTTAAAAAAAGTGTTGTGGGTGATTCTGACATGCAGGGCGTGTTAGTTAATGCCACTGGTATAACTTAATGGCTGGCACATAGGTAGCATTTGACTTTTTCTTTTAAAGTTTTTTAAAATTATTTATTTATTTATTTCATGTATGTGAGTGAGTACACTGCAATTGTCTTCAAACACACCAGAAGAGGGCATCAGATCTCATTACAGATGGTGGTGAGCCACCATGATGTGGTTGCTGGGAATTGAACTCAGGACCTCTGGAAGAGCAGTCAGTGCTCTTAACCACTGAACCATCTCTCCAGCCTGACTTTTTTTTTTTTTTAAGGTAGGATCTTGCTGTGTTGTTCAAGGTAGGCAAATCTTGACCTTCTGTACCCAAGCAATCTTTCTGCCTCAGTCTCCTGAGTAGTCGGGGCTTTAGTTGTATTCATTAACACACACACACACACACACACACACACACACACACACACATCATAAATAAAAACAATACAATGACAGGAGTAAGAGGATATGTAACAGGTTAACTCTCATTTCTGTAAAATATTGGTGCATAAAAGTAAAAGACTAATTAGTAAAAATAAATAAATAAATAAAAATAAAAAACAAGGAGGCTGAAGAGATGGCTCAGCAGTTATGAGCATGGCTGCTCTTCCAAAGGACCTGAGTTCAATTCCCAGCAACCACATGGTGGCTCACAACTGTCTGTAACAGAATCTGATGCCCCTTCTGGTGTGTCTGAAGACAGCGACAGTGTACTCATACATAAAATAAATAAATCTTTAAAAAATAAATAAATAAAAAACAAAAGTAAAACTAAGGGACTGGCAGAGATGGTTCAGCAGTTAAGAATGTTTGCAGCTCTTGCAAAAGACCCATTTGTTCCCCAGGACCTACACTGAGAGGTTTCTAACCACCTGTGACTCCAGCTCCAGGAGATATAATACTCCCTTCTTGACTCTAGTCACTTAAAGTCTCATGAACATACCCACACACAAACATTTGAATAATCAATAAAGGGAGGTCTATATGCTTTTTTTTTTTTACTGGTAAAGTCAAGTAACTTTGTGAAATCACACTAATAATAAGGTAACGAGAACTCAGATATTGTTGTTCTAACTCTAAATTCTGATTTTTATAACTGTATCATAACTAGGATTTATTACCCCAGCAGAACTGTAGTGGGTTGGTCTGATCCTGCTTTTATTCAAATGCTAATTCTGTACACTAAGATCTGCTTGCTCCAAGATGAACAGATCATCATGTATACCAGCTTCTGCTATATAAATCTTGCTCCCCATGATTGGTTAATAAAGATGTCTACAGCCTGTAGTTGGGCAGAAAAGAGGTAGGTAGGGCTTTGGTTCCTGGCCTTGGGGTCTGAGGCAAGGACCATAAGAGAGTGGAAGAAGAAGGAAGAAGTTGCCATGTGATAGGTGGATCATGAACGCATGGCAATGAGGGCCAGCCTCTTGGAGTAGGAGTGGCCCAGGGGAACATAGCAAGTGCTATCTCGGGGTTACTGACAGGGGAGTAAACAAAACAGCACAGAGAGGGTTCACGTCTAGTACTAGTACTAGTACTTTAGTACTAGTACTTTAAGATTTACTATAAATATAAAGGTTTTGTACCCTTTAGTTGGCAACCAAATGATCTAAGGTGTGGTAGAAATCCCCAATTAATATTTATTACCGGGAGGCTTACAATCACCTGACTCCAGCTCCAGGATATATAATGGCCTCTTCTTGTCATTTGAACTCAGATGCACAAACCCTATCCACTGATGACCAGTTACCACCTGAGAATGTTATGTTTTGTTACAGAAAGATGTTTTATAATGTGGGACACATTATACAATGTGTACAATGGAAACTTAGAAACAAGTAGAGATTTTATTAATATCAACAGTCACTTGTTTACACACACATCTCTATATCCACGTTTCATGACCCCCCATCCCCTGCTTTACATTGTGATAGTAATTTAGTTAAGCAAAAGTTCACTGGTAACAAACTGAGATATAGAATATAATAAAATGCAGCTCGTGGCTTGGGATGTCGAGAAAGGAAGGTCAGGAATGTGGAGTCCAACCTGAGTTACGTGCGACTGCCTCAAAAAAAAACAAAACAAAACAAAAATCAGATCGTGGACCATAGCACACATCCCGTGTCTTCAACTTTCTAACGGTCTGGGAGACATATAAATAATCTATATGACCAGCTGACATATAGATAATCTACATGATCAGCTGAAAAATGAAAGAGTGCACAAGAAACCCACGTTGCCAGAGGAAGGAGGAGCTGGGGGACCGTCAGAAAATGCTTTAAGGAAGAGGCATCAAAACAACTAGATCAGAGGTGATTAGACTTCTCCACAGTCCCCAGCCTCACAGTATATAAAACAGATTTTCAATAGTAATAGAGGCACACTGGCATCAGCCCCCTTAAATCACTCACGTTTGCCGGGCGTGGTGGCACACGCCTTTAATCCCAGCACTCGGGAGGCAGAGGCAGGCGGATTTCTGAGTTCGAGGCCAGCCTGGTCTACAGAGTGAGTTCCAGGACAGCCAGGGCTACACAGAGAAACCTTGTCTCAAAAAACAAAACAAAACAAAATCACTTACATTCAGTTGCTTGACTCTAATTTACTTTAACTGTCACTAACTTAAAAGTATATTGTTGTGTGTGATATGTGTGCAGGAGCGTGCAGAGCATTCTAATATGTGGGTCATAAGGACAGTTGTGTGGGCTGCTTCCCCTTCAGTGGCTTGGAGGCTGCTTTTGTTGAAAAGAGCTGACTTTTTTTTTCTTTTTCTTTTTTTTTTTTTGGTTTTTCGAGACAGGGTTTCTCTGTGTAGCCCTGGCTGTCTTGGAACGCACTCTGTAGACCAGGCTGGCCTCCAACTCAGAAATCCACTTGCCTCTGCTTCCCAAGTGCTGGAATTAAAGACGTGTGCCACTACTGCCTGGCCTGAGAGCTGACTTTTCAATTGGACCTCTAAAAGTGTCCAATGAGTGACAACTTGCTGTCATACACACACACACACACACACACACACACACACACACACACACACACACGTATCTGTCAGAGAACTGTGCAGGCTGGGGATATAGCCCAGAATTCCATCTTTTTTGTACCATGCACAAAGCCTGATTCTATCCCTAGTATCACAGGAGGAAACATATGAAAATGATCTTTGTGCAGAGCACCCATTGATTGCTTCATCACAAAATACCTTTCCCCAACCGTAGACCACCCTGCTGCTGCTGTTGTTGTTGTTTGTTTGTCGTTTTAACACCCCAAGGTACCTGTGGAGGTCAGAGGACAACTTTTGAAGTCAGTTCCTTCCTTCCACCATGTGGGTACTAGGGAAAGAACTTGGGTCAGGCATCGTTGAAATGATGAGTCATCTTATACATCTTCTTTAACTGTATCCTCTGGAGGAAAGTTTGAGGCTTGGATTTGTCATTTCTGGCCACTTGATGCATAAATTCTTATCCATCCATCCATCCATCCATCCATCCATCCATCCATCCATGTATGTATGTATGTATGTATGTATGTAATTTAGATTTTCCTGTAGCCCTGGATGTTCTGGAACTTGCTCTACAGATCAGGCTAGCCTTGAACTCAGAGATCTGACTGCCTCAGTTCCCCAAGTGCTAGGATTAAATTCCTATTCTTTCACAAAACTCAATTTTTGCTGGGCAGTGGTGGCACATACCTTTAATCCCAGCACTTGGAAGGCAGAGGCAGGCAGATTTCTGAGTTCAAGGCCAGCTTGGTCTACAGAGTGAGTTCAGAGGACAGCCAGGGCTACTCAGAGAAACCCTGTCTTGAAAAACAAAACAAAACAAAACAAACCCTCAATTTTCAATGCTGTGGCAAAGTGCACAAGCAGGTCCTGGTTCAAGAGTAAGTTCAAACAGCAAAGCAGCACTCTTCCCTGAGGAGTTTGTGGGAGCAAACCCCATCATTTCTCAACAACTCTGGGACTGAAGTCTCTGTTGATGTCACTTTCCAATGAACTTTGGCCAAAAGCAGTTAGCAGTTAGTCTGGGGGAAGGCACGGTGCCTGATAGATCACTTAGTTAAAAAACGAACCCAGAGATCTGATACTGAGTCCTGACTAAAAGGTCCATGCAGTAAAAGGGAGGGCATGGAGGGCAGAAGTTTATACTATAATTAGTTCTAGGAGTAACACAGTTGGGGGGAGGGAAAATACAGCCAGCAACTATTTTGAGCAAGTTGTGATTGACAAGACATGTGTACTGGACTGTACTGATCGCAGGGCCAAGTTGCCTGCCTGTGGTGGTGGGGGTTGGGGGGAGGCCTGGGTCAGCAGGAGCAGGACAACCGGACAGGCAGGCCGGACGGGGTACCAGCACCTCAAGTTCTCTCTCAGGGACACTGTCCAAACTCCGGGGGCTACAAGCCAAGCTGTGCGATGGGCGCTGAGGAGGAGGTGCAGGTCACATTAGCAGGGGGAGCACCCTGGGGCTTCCGACTTCAGGGGGGGACTGAACAGAGGAAACCTTTACAGGTATCTAAGGTAAGGGAGAACCCCCTGAAATGATGTCTCATGGAGAAGGGAACCCAAGGGAAGTTGGGAAGAATCATGTGGTAGCTTTCTGGGCCGGGAGTGGGGGGTGGGCAGTGGGCAGAGTGGGGGGTTGTGAAGAAGAGGTGGTGGGCAGGTGGGCAGGTGGACATGCTCAAGGCTATAGGGGAGCAGACTGTGACCATAAGCTCCTGGAGGACTATTAGCAAAGCCAATTCTTATTTCAGGGAGCAGAGCGAAAAGAAGGCACTGCTTCAGTACTGTAGGAAAAGGCTGAATCTGGTCACCCAGTATTTGCTCCCCTAAGTGTGTGAGTCTCTCTACTCCAAACCCCAGGAATGTAGGGAAGGTTCTAATTTCTCTCTGACTAAACTGATATGTGACAAACTGAAGCAGTCTCGCCCAGCCCAGCCCAACCCTATCCTGCCCTGCCCTGCCCTGCCCTGCCCTGCCCTGCCCTGCCCTACCCTACCCTGCCTTCAGTGTTCCTCTTTCTCTAAGCCATATGCATCCTCTTACTAGGCAAGACTAGATGCTAGATTCTCTTAGGAAGCCATTAGCCTATGGCTTCACCCTACAGACTTAATTTTCTGGACTGTAAAATGTGGGTTACAAAAGTATCAATTTTATAAACCATTCTAAGAATTAAGTGCAGTATTTCACACAGTGCAGTGTGATAGCCTGGCATCACAGTCTCCTCGAATATAGCTGGGTCACTTCAGTCTGGAATACCATTCTAAAATGTCAACACACAACCGCACCTAGGATTTCTTTCTTTCTTTTTTTAAGATTTATTTATTTTATATATGTGAGTACACTGTCAATGTCTTCAGACACACCAGAATAGGGCATCAGATCCCATTACAATTGGTAGTGAGCCACCATGTGATTGCTGGGAATTGAACTCAGGACCTCTGGAAGAGCAGTCAGTACTCTTAACCTCTGAGCCATCTCTCCAGCCCCAAGGCACCTGGGATTTCAAAACCTAGAAAAGAACTGGCCAGTAGAGCTTCTGTTCTAGGAAGAAAATACTGGGAACTCACCATTTCTTAGATCTCAGCCACGGAGTTTTCTCCATCCCTGTTGCAGTTAGTGATTACTCTGCTGCCTCCCTCTAGACCTATGTATCCCTTACCTCTAGACAGGCCTCCCTGGTAGCACCCCAGACATCTCCCTACCTTTTTTACCGCCCCCTCTCCCAGATCATCAAAAGTCAAAAACCTCTCACATGGGTCCTTTTTGTCACTCCATCCCTACTGGAGCTCTCCATGATCCATGCTCTCTCCTCTAACACCTCAGATCCGAAGACGGAGCCAGGCTGGCAGAGCAGGACTTCGGGAGAGGGACCAGCTCTTAGCGATCAATGGGGTTTCTTGCACCAACTTCTCCCATGCCAGTGCCATGACTCTCATTGATGCCTCGGGGCGTCAACTTGTCCTTACTGTGAGGAGGTATGGAGTCCTCCCATCCTTTCTTTTTTCCTGGCCTAGGTCTCTCCTTGCCTGTCTCAGCTCTGTCTCACTGGCCTGGCTTCAGTAACTAACAAGTACTTCTTCTGATTATGTTTTTCTGGAGAGAATGTTTGCATGTACCTCCTAATGGAATGAATGTATCTGCAACCCAGGGATGGGAGCAGGCATGTGAATGACTTGTCTGGTGGACT